>CAJVQA010002528.1:0-21731 GCA_910591915.1 Cetraspora pellucida | reverse complement strand
CAATACTGCTTTCAAAAATAGGACAAAATCCTTAACCAAGTTAATTGGCAAGCTACCTGGCTATACATTAACAATAACCAAAAGATCTCAAACTTTTCACACAGCTTTCAGTCCTCTATTCTTAAATTCTTTAGAATCAAAATTCCACTAGATGATCTTCCTACTCTACACATTCTACATAAACTATATCATTCATACTCACCTATCTGTCACCAATGTCATCAAATTAGTTCTCATCTTTACTAGACAATCTGTCCATCTAATCAATTGCTATACAGCCTTATAGACATTTCATTACAACATATTATAAACACTAAAATACTTGACACTACTTCAAATACTATAATCAATTTATATAACCAAATCAAGTTGTTAAGTAGTATAACTATTTACAATATATCAGATTTATCTTCAATCTTTTCAACTCTAATGAGTCTCATATCAAATAAACTTATTGGGACCTCTAGGTCAATAGCACAGTAGTTAGTGCTCCAGGGTCATAATCGTAAGGTTGCTAGTTCGAGTCCAATTGGGAGATAAAAGCTGTGCCAAAACCATGATTGGAAATGATCTTTAAGAGAAGCTTTCTGCTTTCGAATGGATTACTACAACAATAAATAAGTTATGTGACATAGTCACAAAGGTCATGCAGCACTCAGAAAAGGGAAAATCTAACAAGAAACATCATTAACATAAGGTTTCTCAGCTTAAAGTAATATAAAGAAATAAATAATAGAAGAATGATCCGGCTGGTGGGTCATATGAAGTTAGGGAACTGCGAACCGAATAAAGATAGTAGGTTCTACACCATGGAACCAGGGACCCAGGACATCATATGATGGACTTAACAGAGCATGAGCTATTTTATGAGCACAGTGATGAATATAGAGGCCACCTGCTGTCCGATGATCTCCACAGAATGATAACTCTGGCCTTTAAGAGATGTGACAGATCCTAACGGTGTCTAAGAACCTTCAGGATAGTGGAGGGAGGTAAAATCAAAAAAAAAATAAACTCATTGATATTATTGCAAACCTGTCATCCAAAAAAGTAGTCATAACACTTGTTATTAAGTTTTTACTTCATCTTAACCAACAAATTTATTATAAAATCTGGATTCTATATTGTATCTCAAGATCTACAGCCCAAATCTCTGAACATAACACATTTTCAAATGCTGTCTCACTTTCATCATATTCTCTTTTATTCAATTCTATTAGATTAAAAATAAACTTTTGGTATATTCAATAGATTAAATATCAAACTAATCCTTTATACATAATTACTAACACTCAAATCTAGGTGAGCCTTGGCCACTCTGGTTGGTTTAGGTTGCAGATAAATTAGTCTGAGCTTCTATTCTTTCTATAATATTTTAAAAGCAGAATTGTACTTTATATAAAATTTTAATTAAATATTCAATAAAGATAGAGACATGGCCTCACCATTAACATTAAAAAAAAAAAATTTATTGCATATTTAGAAAATATTACAAGATGAAATTGAACTATACACTAATAATAAAGTTGTTCAAGTGTACTATTTTACTAAGAAACTAATATAATTGCACAGTATCCTATTTAAATTTGTTATTAAAGTAGTTAGTACTTTATTGCATATCATTTTTAATATAATAGTTTTTATTTATATGATATTTATACAAATAGGATGATCTTTCTTTGCTACAAAGTTGTTGTATCTTTAAATATGATTAGGAATGAAAAAGATTTCTTGAAAGTAAAAGCACTATAACCAGGAAGCATACTATTTATTGCTGATAGTTCTTTTAAAGTGCCCTTGGGCAGCTAGTCCAATTTGTATTTAGAAAAGTTGCAATTGTACAAGCAGCATATGCCAAGCCTAGTATATAAATAATGAAAATATGCATATTACTTATATTTTAGTTTTTATCCTTAAAAAATTTAGTATTACTGATAATGCCATTGTATGCATTCATAAATTCAAATAGATGTTATTTTATCAGACTATAAATAGACAGATATAAGAAAAATTTATTTTGCAAATATCTCAAAATTGAATAATTATTAAAATTTAGTTAAATATTCTTAAAAAATTAAAATTTACATTCTAATACTTATCAAAGGAAGCTCAGAATATTGAAAAATATGTTAGAAATTAAATCCTATTTATTGACAAAAAAATTTAGTCAAATATCTTGACCAACAAGTCCAAGAAAACAGTTTATAAGTCTTAATAATATAAATAAATTATAACATGCCAGACAATTAGGAATAAAAAAGTGATATATATTAGAGATAATGTACTTTTTTATTAAAGTTTTTTTGTAATATTTCTATATTTTTTCATGTTATCGAAACCAAATTAAACAATTTTTTATTTATATGTTTTTAGGATATTAATTGCAAAAAAAAAAAAACTATGATGATATACAATTTTATGATGAACAATTCTAAATGATCTTTATTTATATATAAGGCATCTTACATGTATATTTATAGCTTAATAAGCTTATTATTCTCTTGAATTACTATATAAAAGTATTACTAACCTTTATATCAATCAACAAGATTCTACTGCTATTGTTTGTTCTAATATAATAAGTATATTGATAGAATTTTATTTTTATTTGCATTGACTTAGCAAGTATTAATTTCTATAAATTTATTTTTTATGAAAAAAAATTTATTCAATTTAATCTGTAGTATACTTAAACTTGAAAATTTAAGTTCCAAAGCTTAATTTATCAAGCTAATTAAATATTTTCATTTCTAATTGTATAGTAAAATATTGAAAACTTAGTAATTAATAATATTATATTAAGTATGCTTACTTGCTTTTATAATGTTGGTTTATTAATTAAATATTGCAAGCATACTAATTATAAATTTTTAATTGTTTTAGTTCATAGCAAAAAAGAGGTATAAAAGTGTTCAAAGCAAAAGTGAAATTTTTAATTAAATTATATTTTTATATGCATGTTATAATTGTATAAATCTATATATTGTTAGCTAATTTTTTTTTTTAATTTTTCATTCAGATCAAATTTATACAAAATGCTTAAATATTGATATTTATTTACATATTAAAAATTGGCTCCAATCTTATATACTAATTATCTTTATGCTACTTATATTTAGGATTTAAAGCCATTCCTAGTTTAGTAAGTATTGTTATCATTAATAAACTCATAATTTAAGAAAATAAAAAGTTACTAATTTGTGTCTTATACTATGTTCTATAATTCTAAATCCTAAATATAGCATATGCTTAATGTAATTCAATTTTTGGGTAGAGTATCTTTTCAAAGGTTTTGTCTTTTAACAGAAAGGTTTTCTTTGGCAAAATACATATAAGTATTACTAATATAAAGTAATAAATTTATTAAAATTTTGTTTGGCAGCACCTATCTGATTTGCTAAAGTTTTGTTTCTATTTTATTATTTTACTAGTGTAGTTTTATATAACACAATAATTTGTTTAAAGAACCTCTATTCCTACTATGATAATTTACTTTTTCCTATGATTAGAATTAGAATAAGTGAATTTTGTAATTTTAGTAATTTGTTACATAATTTATTTTGCTAAAAATAGCAAGTTATTATAATAGTAATAATATTTTCTTTATTTATTTAAATTGTTTTAAAGTATTTAAACCTTATAATTAATGCTTAAATTATTATCTTTGTTAATTATTTATTAGAGTTAACAATGGATTATGTTTATTAACTTTTACAAATTATAAGCAAATAAAGATTCAAATTATAAACAAATACTTCATTATATATTATAGTCTAAATTTATTAATCTAATATAAAATATTAAAGAGATCTGTTTTTATTATTAAAATTTTTCATTGATTCTATTTTAATGCTTTATTAACATTAATATTTATTTTTGTTTTCAAAATTTAATAAATTAATTTTATTAATAATTGTTTTTTAAATATTAAAAATTTGACCAATCATATAATTTTTAATGAAGTCATTATAATGATAGATCACTATAAAATAATATTCTTTAAAAAATATAAATTTTAATATGCTAACATAATATAATTTTATATGTAGAATCAGATTACTTAAAATACAAAAATAGAATTATTTAGTTAAATATTAAATATTATAAGATTATCTATATTTTTATTAGTAAAATTATTAAAAATTTTAAAATACTTCTAAATTTATTAATTAATTCTATTTTTATACTCTAAGTAATCTAGTTATAAACATAAAATTATATTAGAAAAGTATATTTTTAGATTATATTAATTGATTTTACAAAAAAAATAACAGATTTTACTAAATTTTATTAAAATTTTACTAAATTATATTAAATTTTACTAAATTTTAACTTTGAATCTAGCCCTGAAGGACCAATTCTGTAACTCTCTCTGTAGATCACTTGTACCAAATTTTTACTAAAAACATTTAATTATTTCTCAATATTTTATTAAGTAAACCTTATTTGCATCTCTAAGTAACATTGCTTAGCCTACTTTTCTTCTTCTAGACAGCCAAGTTTCATGTACCTGCAATATTTGGCCACTGAGAAAAGTTTTAAAAACTAAAATTTTGGTTTTTGCTTATTTCCTAAATATTTTACTAAGTAATTATATTTTGTTACCTATTAGAAAAATAACAAGCATTTCATTTTGGTCATATTGATATATATTTTATAGCAAACAAACCAAAACTCACTGAGATATTAGAAAAAAACAAAACTAAAATCTGCCTTTGCAGGTTATTTCACCAGTAAATTTAGAAAAATTCACTAGATTTCACTAAAAAATTTACTTTTCTAGTACTTATTAAAATTTCCTAAACATCCAATTAGCCTTTCTAATAGTTCTACATTTCTCAGATCCTTTCTAACTTATCTATAAAGCTCTTAAATTAGAAAATTTTACTCAAAAATTAGATTAATTAATCTGATTTGAAAATTGTTTTTTATTAGTACAAACACTATACTAGGATAGTTACACAAAATTCCTAGAATTATCACTATTGAACCATACTTCTTTGATCTAGATATTCTTCAAAACAAATATAGTAGTCAATTTTTAGCTAATCTGAACAAAAACTATAAAAGTTTCAAAGTCCTTCTAGCTAATTTCAATTCTACACAATGTGACATCAATAATGGCTACTACTTTTTTTCCAATTCTAGTTAACCTATCATCACAAAATACCTCTGTGGAAAATATTATACATACTTCACTTTGCTGCATTTATTTCTGTCACCTATTTTTGATACTCTCTCTATATCTGTAATTGAGTTATCTAACTCAATAGAAATTAATCTAGATGCCAAACTCTACAAATCTCTTTATAATGTACCAAAGTTATTCTTTTAGCCTAAACACAATATTGCTAATTTATTTCCTAACTACTATAGCAATATTAGACAAGATACCAATAACCAAAACTTTTTTACAGCCTATTCTTGTCATGCATATACATGTATTATTTGCAAAACCAAAGACATATTCTGCATTATGTTTACTGATAACAAATATTCATTAGTTCTGAAAGCTCTTGTATTTAAAACTGAAGTTGGTGGCTTCCCTGCCCACTTTCAATGCATTCACAGACTAAACTAAAGCTAACCAAATTTACAAGTCCTATAAACTGAAAGCAATATGGTCTCTATTGTAAAATTAAATGTTTACAACTATTTGCAGAAGACAAACATATTTTCTTTAAAAAATTTTTAGATAAACTTCCTAAAAGGACCAAAAATACCAACAAACAAACAGACAATAACTCTAATATTAAAGAAATCTCAAACAACAACAACCAGAATGTAGATAATAACAATTAACTCAAATAAAAAGCAAACACTCAAAAGGTGATACTTTTAAAAACTTTGACTGGTTTAAAAACTATCCTGTTATCTAACTATGCAACAACTTAATAAACTTAACACCCTACTGGCCTTACAACTTTTTAACCTTCTGAAATCTAATCTTAGAGACTTCATTCCTAGACAAGTTATTTTCAATATATCTGACAATAATAAAAATAACAACAGACCATCTGCCAAATTCTTCTTCAACTATATTCTTAATAAAATAGCAAGTGAAAAACCAAATTTTTATCAGATTTCATTATTAACTCAAGTTTTAACTTTGATAAATCAAAACCAATCCTCTTTAAGGCCTTTCATGATACTTTCAAAGGCTTATTTTTCAAGTTTACAAAGGTTTTCTTTATCCAACCAAACTATTTATATATTCTCTGATCATACTGATCAATTCTACCTTACTCACATATTAATAGATGTAGAGTTGCTATAAACTTAGCCTGCTTATATCTTTATCTAAACCATAAATATAGAACTATCAACTTTGAAGAATTCATGAAAAAACTTGACATCAAACTATTATGATTTACACTTTATTTTGATATTAAATATAGCTTCAAACAACTTGAGTTTACAATCCAAAATAATAATTGATTAAATATTAATATTACAGTTAGGGATATTACCAAAAATGGTAATCAATTCTAGAAGGTTCTATCAAAAATTCATGAAATTTGATTGGCTCTCACTGACTTTCATTGGTTCACTTCACTGAAAATTTGTGGCTTTTTGTAATATGTATATACAGATTACAACTATATGAACTAAGAGTTGAATAACCCTAGGTTTATAATCAATTAACATCTTTTCAAAATCAACTCAATCTAAAAAGGTAAATAAGACCTAAAAATTTGAAAAATTGCACTTTAAAGTAATGTATTAACCTTTTTTTTTGGTATTAACACTAGAATTCGAAAGTATGTCAAGTAGTTCTCAACCTTCGCCAGCTCAACAGAGACCAAGAGCAAAAAATCTTCCTTGCATCTTTGCTAAATTAGTTAGTGTATATTGTGAACGTGGATTAAAACCCTGTGAAATGAAGGAATTACAGGTTTGGCAGCATGCCAGCAGTCAAGAAACAGCTAAATGGCTTACATTATATTACATTTTTATATCAGAACTTGTTAACCACCATTCTGCATTAAGTTCTTACTCCATTTGTGAAAAACATTATAATCAATTGATTTCTACTAATTATTTTTATCAACATCTTTTAGATAATCTGGATCTTGATCATGAAAATAAAAGAACTCGAATGAATTCTTGTTCTACTTCTGGAGATAAAGAATTCAAAAAAGCAGAAGGATTACTTTGTTCAACTTCTGGTGAGAAAATCACTATTGATGAGTCACATTTATTAATAGAGTTTGAAAGAGCAGAATTCATGATAGATGAAATTTGAGTAAGAAATCAAGAAAATAACAAGCATATGAAGTTGTTTACTAACAAGATTTTAGAGTTGGAGTGGCAAGTGAAGAATCAAAAACAGGAAATATTAGAGTTAAAAAAACGAATAAATGAATATTGTGAGGAAATAATTCGAATGAAAAATCTATACCAAGAAAAATGTGAAGTGAATAAGAAACTTGTCGAACAATGGAATTACTGATATTGTGATCAGGATAGGTGCATACAGAAAGTTGTCAATATTGCGCAACTTGAGAGAGAACTTTTATATGAGGATATTAGTTTGTTGGTTAGGGATACTAATAGGTTTTCTCTTGAAAACCTATTAAACTATTCTCTACAATCATGGCTAAGTAACTGTAATTAAGTTGTTGTAAAATTTGTTGAAACATTAATTCATAATAATTCTAATATAGATTCTTTAAGCAGTGAGAAAAATTTTTAAAAGAGCAATGGCCATCAGCTTGATATATGGATCTAGAAATGAAAGATATGTGTCAAAAGTAAATCTTGCAGCATCGGCCATAAAGTATTCTATTGCGAGATCGAAAACTATCATCAATATCGATAACCATATTTCGTGTTCAGGAAGTTATTCCTATTTTCAGAATTGGTTGAGCAAATTATCTGAAGAAAAGGAAGCACTGCCTAACAGGCTTCTATTTATGGCTTTTGATAATGAACAAAAAGGACAGCGAAACTATCTCGATCGAGGGTCAAACACAGTGACATATAATATAGTTACTAGTTTTGTTGCTTTTAACATAGAACCTGAAAATTATATTCAACATACTAATACACCTTGGATATCTAATTCTAATAACAGGTTACAATATGAAGACCTTTTCGAAGTTATGCCTAAAATACAGGAAGTGTTAGATAAAGAATTACATAATTATCTTTTTAAAATATTGGGTTTATTGCTTGAAGAAAAATTATCTGCAACTAATGATATTAATACTCTTGTTACTAGTGTTGGGTCAAGTAGTCATTGTAGCAAATGATGCACTGCATGTGGTGAACAAAATATAGATAATAGAAAGCAGGTTTGTCCAAATTGCACAACTCGACTACCTAAGTTAGCTAAATTACAGCAAGAACAGGCTTCTGAGTTAGAGAAAGATGTAAAAGACCATCCAATTATTTTTAAGCCATATAGTATTAAAGAATCCAAATTATCTACCGTACCAAGAATAAACATTACTCAGAAGCTTTCACTTGATGAAGGAGTTAGAATCCTGGAAATTTTTGTTCCTAATTCTTTCAATCTTAATCCTAATTTAATTGCTAACATCGAAGAAATTCTACTTCATATAGAGAAAATTTTAGGAGTCAAAAACAGGATACACAAATGGGTAATTGTCACATGTGATGGTGTTCTGTATAACTATATAACTAAAGTAAAGCATAAATACCTGTAGTTGGTCCTTGTTTCTGGGCAATTGCATGAAGAAATGAATATGCTTCGTGCATATGTGGAACTAAATTGGTAAGTGTATACTCTGATATTCCATGTATAATTAACTAGCTGATTTTTAAAAAAAAATCAGCTAACTGAAATTAACATAAATTTTTTTAAAAAAAATTTATATTGTTACTACTCAAATACTACATTTTTGTATTTACAACTCTTTTTTTACAACTCTTTTTTATTTATTGAAAGGAATATCGATCTTAAACAGTTTGCAAAATGCCAAGGATACAAAACGGAAAATCAACTTTCTTATTTTAAGAAATGTCACAACCATCATAAGGCTTGGGATTTCATTTGCAATATTTATCGTTATGCGATGGCTATGGAGTTAATTTGGCCATATGTTAAAAATCATTCTGATTTGTCTGTAAACAGATATTTGACCTGGGCAAAGGAACAAAGTGATCCTCTTTATCAAATAAAATTTGAACAGGTAGAATTTTATTTTAAATTGTTAATAACATACAGGTTATATTAATTCATGAATAGGTCTTTTATTACTTGCAAGCTATTATTAATTATAGAACAGCTATAAGAACTAATAATCTGTTGCTGAAAAGAGCTGCGAAACGAGTTTTTTCACCAATATGGTTAGTGCGACACCATCTGATATATCGTCTGATAGAAGTTGCAGATGAAATGCAATTAATACAGCTTAATCCAATCGTAAAGGATATTATAGAAAATAATTCTACTGTTTCTCGGTCAGGTCTTTTTAATCAGCATCAAGGATTAGATGCAATTTTAGAAGAAATAAATAAGATCTTAAAGATGCTGATACCTACCATTCCACAAATGCATCATTGGAAAATTGCTGCAAGAAATTGTAAAAAGTTTTTCCAGGTAATTACTACATATCAATTTATGTATTTGATGTATTTGATTAAATTAATTTACAATCGTTATAAATCTAGTTGCGAAGTAATTTCTTCGAATTAATCAGATGCAATGATTTTCAAACGAATAGCCTAAGAACCAGACCAGAACTGATTACTGAATGTCAAAGATTCCAAGCCCTTTTAAGAAAAAATAATTTTGTTAATCCAACAGCTTCAAGAATTGTCTGTCAAAATTTAGAAGAAGAAGAATTAAGCCCACATTTATTAAATTTCACTAATTTAGCAAAAAAAGCCTAACAAGAATATATTACTAACGTTTTCTTTAACAATAATCCAGCATCTTTGTTTAGGCCTATTCCAATTATGAATGAAGAAGCAATTGCGCAAGAAACTAAAGTATCTATAACTAGAGATGAAATAATTTGCAAGATTAAGACTCTTCTTGAACATCTGGATAATAGTGTTCAGAAAAAGTATGGGAGAATAAGATCCAAAAAATGTGATAAATTATTGGTTATATTGGATGAGATTAGATCTTTATTTAATACAGGTAATGAACATAATAACTGTGATTATGATGATAATTTTAAAAATACGGAAAAATAGTCGATAAAACAATAAACACTATTTATATAAAGCATTTCATAGAGGTTGGATTCAAATTTGAATTTAGGAAATTCATTAATATTTGCTTACAACATAATCTTAAATAAGTTTTTTACAAAATAATCTATTCTAAATAAATTTACAAAAAAATCATTTTAAACTCAATAATTTTTTTATTAACTTATGATATGCATTACATGTTTTAATTCGATGTACTAGTATTAAGAACAAAATAAATTAATTTCATCAACAAAAAAACTTCTCAAATAAAAGGACATAAACTAGAATATTATTACTTAATCAATGTTTTGTAATATGCCTTTAAACATGTTTAGATGATACTGGTATGCAATACAAAATCATTGTATTAATTTCTGTATTTTAAGACAAATTAAATAAATCATTGAATAAAAATTATCACAAACCTCCTTAAGTGCATGTTCCTTAGGGGCCATAATTAAAAAAATCAAAGTGTACACTTAAAAACATATAAGCCTTCTTATAAGATAGGACCAAGCTATGTCGTTAGTGTTGGGCAATTAGACTAACTTTGTTTCACTGGACTTATAAACTAGAAGATTTGACTTGTATATTCCAATTGGAACTTATAAGCCTAATTTCAATCCAAATTACTGAACTTAATAAAGGTGCCCAAAACTGAATGCTGTACATTCAGAGAGAATTTATATAAAGTGCATTTATTAAAATTTAAAGAGATCTGACTTGCTATATAATGAAAAAAAGACTATAATAAAAAAATTTTAAATTTGTGACATTCTAATTAAAGTCTGTAGCACAAATTTGTAATAAATTGAATTCTGGAATTATTATAAAAAAAATTTTAGAGCTTCGTGATAATCTAATTTTAAGCAATAAGAATTTATTACATTGTGATTCAAGAAATTTCTCGAATCATCTGATCAGAAATTCTAGCCAATGAAAGATGCGATCTGTATTGCCCATTTTAGGTAATATGCCTAACTGTATTACTCTTAATATTCTATTTGAAAAATTTCTAAAAAACTTTAGAATTCGATCACTTAAGCCCTATTTTACAACCTATGAAACCTGGTTTAAACCTTTTTTTAAAAAATATAGTACCCAATTTGAGAAAATTAACTAACAGAAAACAAGCAACTATATTAAAATGCTAATATCACAAAAATTAGCATAAAAATGCAAAAAACTTCTGCCAATATCATACTTCTTACAAACTCGTTACATACTTTTAAAGAGCACTTTGAAGCAACCTTCAAAGCAGCACTTCACTATATCTACCTTTGCTCTAACAAAGACTATGAAATATTACCCAAATCAACTAAACACAATTTAGAAAATATATTAAAATTTTATTTTACCAACTCTTTCAAAACTTATTCAGTTCCAGAATCAGAACAAAAAGAATAGGTATACCCAACCTTGGAAACTAATAGTTTTTATTCTAAACAAAAACTTGCAGCAAGCTTTTCTATCCTAACACTTATAAAAGAACTTAGAGGTTTAGCAATAGCTACTGAAAGTTCTTTGCAAAACTCAACAAAGTAGAAAGTAATACAGCCTGATCTACATACTACTTCTATTACTATTTAAGAGCCTTTATGTTAGCAGCAAGAGACAATAATGAACTTACAGATCTATCTTAAAAAGAAGCTCTGAAAAAAATAATCAAAACAACTGATGACATTTATACTCTTGCAAGAGTTATCATATACTTTAAATTAGAAATAAAATTTAAAATATTACTAAAACAAATATATATTAATTATAATTAATTCTACTATTCTGCAGCTAAAAAGTTTTTAATAAAACATCTTAAATTCTCAATTCCAGAACAATATGAAGACTCTCTCTTTATATAAAATTTTGAGACATCTACCTTTTAAGAAATAGATAAGGATACATCTATACTCTTAAAAGAAATAATAAAAACAACAGAAAATACTACTCTTATTTTGCAAAAGAAAAGTGTAAATCCTCTTTTTCAATAATGTCTTCTACAGAACACATTGATGCAGCTGTCACTTCTAAAACTATGATGTCCTTCATACTTATTAGGCTATCTTTAGAGGAAAATAATAACAATAGGCAGGCAGTAAAGCCTAGTATGAGCAAATTTGTAGAAGGTACTATACAAAATATCTCTAATACCAATACTTCAACTCTCTTAGAGACAAACACTTATTATAACAAATTTTTAAAATGATATTATCTATCTTTATTACCACAATCTATAATACTTAAGAATTTTACTAAACACTTATGCCAAAAATTTTTCTTTGATTCAATCAAAATATTAGTCAATCTTAATAATACAGAAACACATATTTATACTAAAATTACAGACCCTACAATTCCTAATCATATGGCCATAAACTCTATTAGATATAAATCCTATAAACATTTGCTCATCCTAACATCTCAAAACCAAACAACACAAAATTATAACAGTCATCACTTTTCAAACTTCAACACTTCAGAAATACAGTCTAGCAATAACCTACTTTGTCTATCAATCAGTATACACAATGTCTGAGAATTTAATAAAGATCTGAAACAACAAGTATGGAAAGACTACTGTCTCTCTAACAACCTTAGCATTATCAGTATAACAGAAACCAAAATTGTTGCCAACAACCCAATTACTAAGCTACAAAAATCTAAACACTATATATACTTATAGTCATGCGCTGAGAGTTCTAAAGCAGGCACAGTTGTTATGATTTACAAGTCTATAAAAACTTATATTCACAAAATAATCTTCTTTCTAGGATATGCCATTGCAGTAGACAATCTTTTTAAACATGATTTCAAATTCAGAATTATTTCAGTTTACTCACCATGTAACAATATTTAATTAAAACTGTCAGTACAAAATACTGTAATACAATAGCTTCAACAAGCCTATACATCAAATATCCAACCTATTATTTTAGGAAACTTTAATGCTTCTGATAATGTTTCTTACTCCTCATCAATCAAATATAAGCTGCTTTATTTTCTTCAATACAACAATATATATAATCTGACTATATATACTAATAACTCAACATTTACTTGGCAAAGCAACAGATACCAGAGTAACATAAACTAAATCTGGGCCAATCAACCTCTTTTTTGATACCTTATCTTATTTATTACAAACGATCCTGATACTAGTATTCAAAGTGATCATAAAATTTTAAACTCCTGCTGGCTCCTTTCTTATGCATATATAGACAAACTTAAACATTCAACCAAAATCTGTAGAAGGACATTCTTATACAAAAACATGGATAAAGATAAATTGCAATAATTTGCAGACCAAGTAACCTTAAATCTTAATAATAACAAAACTTTATTCAGTTTACAAACCTCAAAAATACTAGAATCTTCTTGGTACAAAATCCAAACCAGTATTATCTTTGCCACTATACAATACATTCCAAATAAAAAATTTATAGTCAGAAACTTTCAAAATATCTTTTCAACAAAGGCATTATTCTTATACTAACATTTCAAGAAATTAGGCAATATTATCAAACAAGTTAAATACTCACTAAAAAACTCTACCACTATATCATATTAACATAATCATCTTATTAATTAAATAAATACATTTAATTATCTTAATGTCCTATCTTTACTAACTGATCACAACTCACTACCAAATTGGCCAGCACTTGCTAAAACTGAATGGAAATCTATCTATTATGCTTGCAATATAGAAAATATTAAAGAAATAAGACAACAGATTAATGATAATATCACTCAAAGATGCTCTAAACTCCAATTAAACTCAAAATCAATGATAAATAGTATACTTAATCATCATAAGAATCCAGTCAAATTTGATAACATCAGAACAAATAATAATGTAATTATTGACTCTTAAGACATTAAATAGCATATTCAACAACACTTTAACCAATGGATATCTCCCAAACATACTAATTAACAAATCTTTGAATCTAACTAGAAAGAAGAATATAATTGCAAAATGCACATTAACCCTGATTGATATAATAATGTTTTTAAAGAATTTACTATCTCTGAAATAACTAAAACATTATTTTATCTTTCAAACAACAAGGTCTATGGCCCTTCTGACATTAGCTATAAAATGTTAAAACATGCAAGCACACTTTTCCTTCAAGCAATTACAGCCTTACTAAATAGATGTATTATTTCAAACCAAATTTCCAAACAATAGAAAGAAGATAAAATCTTTTCAATTTCCAAAAAACCTATATTTGACTGCAACTTAATCAACATTAGACCTATTAGCTTTCTTGAGCATGCCAAAAAACTATATATAAAACTTCTTACAAATTTATTTAAACCAAGTACTCACCAAACATAAGATCTTATCACCCTATAATTATATTGCTTTGCTAGGCAATAGCATGGCTATACCTATACATATCCTAAATAATATAATTGAAGATGCTTCTTGCAACTCCAAACAGCTCTGGCTTATATCTCAAGATATAAGCAAAGCATATGACTCAGTTAATCCAAACCTGTTTGAAAAAGCTTTTACTCGTATTAACATGCCATCTAAGCTAGTTAACATACTTACTAATTTATTAACAGATCACTGAAATAGAGTAATTACTAACTTTGGCCTAACCAATCTATATATAGTTAAAAATGAAATAGATCAGAGAAGGGTGTAGTGACTTAGTGAAGTGGATAAGTTGTCATACCTCCAAATGGTAGATTGTAAGTTCAAAACCCACCAACAGTGAAATTTGGATAATCACCTATGTAATATATAGACAGTATTACAGTGATGGCATTCTGTCAATCAGTTGGAATAGGATACCTGTAACTATGGTCACACCAGCATGACTGGCAGGTCTGGGGCATCTGTGTAACCTGTTACACAGAGGAATGCAAACTGGTACCAGGCAGTGCAAACCTAAAATAAGTCCTCAGGCTGTGTAAATTCATAGAACTAGGAAGCCAAAGCCCACTTGGAAATTTGAGCAGAGAGGTAACATGGATCTTCAACAGTACTACTGTAAAGGCTAGATTTAGGAAATGGATACCAATGTGAAGGATTCAGATGGGCAAGAACCTTGGGTGAGGGATATCACCAACCAGACTGCCGGATTTCAGACTGGAGGAAAAGGATATTGGGCTGACCTCACTATACCAAGGACAAATCATAGTTCTCCTGGGCTATCTGGATTGAGAGTCTTGATCCAAAGCAGAGGTATACTAAAAGTATTAAGGATATGCTATGAAGTCAGTACTGGGGTTTGTATAAACTCTGCAAAAGTAGCCTGTATTAGTGTTCTAAAAGTGAGTAGATAGTTAACAACAGAGGGCCCTCTGTGCCTTACTGGCAAGTGATGTACTTTGAAATGTGTAACAGTCTGAGAACCAATACAAAAAGAGTAGGTACCATACTGCTCAGACGGTATACTGGTTAGGTATATACAGGGTGTTAGTTGGGAATTCCAATATGACAGGGCAGATGATCAGATGGTTTAAAATAGATAATCTCCTAGTAGGTTATAGGTATGGCATCTAGTGTAGAACCTTAGGTCAGACTACTTAAATAGGCAACTAAAAGTTGCATGTATGACTAGCTGTACTCTCATCTCTGTAAAAATAATTGTAATAGCTAACCTGATATAAAGTCAATAAAGTATTATCACAAGTATAGTCTTTAACAAAAAAAAAAAAAGAATAGATCAGAGAAAAACAATAACTCTCTTATTTTGGCACATCTATTATAACCTACTTATCCACAAAATTGCATCTCAATATAAAGGTTACTCATTATCTACAACTTGAAAAATCCACCTTCAACCATCCAGATCTCAAAGCCTTAATGCATCTATATTAGTATTAACTTATATAGATAATACATTCTGGATAGCAAAAACAAAACAAGAACTAGAACAAATTATTAAACTGCTTCATCTTTTTACCTAATAGCCAACATTCAGATTAATGCTACCAAATCTGTTTTTATTTCTAATTTATCTATATCAAGCATTTAATTTTTTAACTCTATTTTAGAATCTATAACTTCTAGCCAACTATTTAAATTTCTAGATTGTTGGTTTATACTTAATAACAAATAAAGCCAACAAATCAAAATAATTCAAGAAGAAACACTTCAACTTACAAACATTGCTAGTACAAAAAAATTACAGATAAACAAAACATTTATATAATCAATATAGTTATTATACCTACACTTGAATATAGATTACATAACATCATTATGTTACACTCCACATGTAACAACATTTTTACTAAATACTTAACAATAACCAAATGCAAATCCTATTTAGCATGCTCAATCTCTAATAGAATAATGCTTAACCCATACTTATATAATGTTTACAACATATAGGATATTCAACTTCAGCATTATATTACCAACTTTTTACTATGACTTAACAATTCTAACTTATTAGGAATCTTAACACAGATTAGACTACAAAAGCTCCAAAACAACCTATAGTTAACTATTAATATACTCCAACACCCCAATCCAATTATCGATGGTCCAAATAAACATACCTTAAATTTTAAAATTATTATTTTTTTTTTTTAAATATTAAAGTGAGTACTTGCGACTCAGGATTTTATTGATAGTATATTTGGCTAATGGTTACATTACAACCACAGAAGGCAACCATGAGAAAATTTTAAAATTATTCAATTACTAATATACTTAAATATATTAATAACAGCTAACTCTGATGTCTTATAGCCAAACACTATATTATATAACCTCCAATTATTAGAATTAATTTTATTCCAATATCCACAATATATTAACTTCAAAAAACAAATTGGAAATCTTAACATCTTATACCTTAAATAGCTCTGTACAGCTGACAACACTATTTTACTGAAATGGAAACATCTCTCATCTTAACTGTTACACTTATCTAAGGTTAAAACCCATTATGGTTCACTTATTTGGAAGACACTATAATGGCTTACAATAGTTTCAAAATTCTTCTTCCACACTACCAACAACAGGATATAATCTATTTGTATACAGCTCACAGCATATTTCTAAAAAATCTAAACTCTGGTTACTTATATACATAGACAATGAGATTATTATTGGCAAAATTTACAAATATTTCAAAAACATTAACCAAATATCTATCATATACTAGCAAACAAATATTGATATAAATTATTCTGGATACTATTCTCTTATACTAACCAAATGCTTACTTTGCTTAGACTGTCATTTAAACTTCAACAGAATTCAGAACTTATATATAATTAATGTATCTGTAATTATTTCTTTCCAATTTCTAGAAAGAGTCAATTCTAAAATATTAAACTTTAATGCCAACTTATTTATTCAATAGCTATTAAACATTTAATATCAATCCCTCTAGTACCAACAATTCCAATTTCAAACTCTTATGTTTTTGAAATATTTAAAACTAGTGAAGCAGCAAACACACTTGAACAATACTCAATTCTCAATAGCTCTTAATAACAATTTAATTTTTATACTAATGGCTCAGTAATTAACATCAAAACTGACCAATATACAATGGGCATTGGTTGGGTTTATGTTAACAATAATAATCAAATTATTCACAAATTTTTTGCCAAAATTAACTTCTGGTCATCATCTTACAAAGCTGAACTGATGGCCATTCTCTCAGCTATCTCTACTACATTCTGAAATGCAATAATCAATATCTTTACAGATTTCCAATCTATCATCACTAAATATACTAACATTTATACTACATTTTCCAATCTTAATAAATTTTTTAAATTCAATACATGGTCTATATGGCATACTTTATTAAACATTATTAAATCTTATAAACTTCAAATCAACTTTTATAAGTTACAAGCTTATACTAATGATAACCTGAACAATCTTACTGACTCTCTTGCTAAGTAACATAATCTCTCTTCTGATTTATATTTCAATTATACCAATATCTACAACCCATACTACTTGCTATTCTGGAGTCTACATTTTATAGAATACTCTACAAGAACATTTATCAAAAATATCTGAAAAGCCTACATCTTAGCAATGTAGTCATTACAAAAATAAACCCAGAAATAGAACTAACTTATTTTAAAATAGATTAGAGATCTACTTGGTTATACTTTAATCATAATCAAAAACCAACATATAACATAACTAACTTCAAACTTAATTATTCCAAATTTTTTAAAATTAAAATTTTAGTAAATAAACTACATATACACTTTCTATAACACAGAATATATCTACATATTTTTTATAATATAAACTGCTTTTATTGCAACTTATCTGACTCATTAACTCATTGGTGATTATGTTCTAACCTAATATTACTTACTAGTATCATTCAAGATACTATCTTTAAATATATTAGTCAAAACAACCTGGATTTCTCTAAAACCTAGCAAGAAGAACTTATCTATAAAATTCAAAAGCATAAAACCTTTCATCTAATACCATTCAATAAAAACTTATTTTATCTTAATATTATTCTTAAAGAACTTATATTCAAATCTCTAATTTAAATAATTTAAAACCTCAACATTCTTTACAAATTAGCATTACAAATAATTATTAAAATACTACTTAAAATCAATGAGCTATGCTATGAACTATTTTGGAAATCATATTGTATAAACTTTTCAAATTGGAAAAAACAACAAGGCCTTAAACCTCTTTTTTCCAAATACTCAATTCAAACTATTTATAATAAACAAACTAAATACAACTGCCAAACATATACATATTTATGTATATATAGACTACCTGACCAAAACACTCAAATTCCAATACATGTCCATCCCTTGGCCATGTTATTAGAAAAATCAATATATGGACTATTCTCTAAATCAAATACAATATTTCATTTAACTATATTTTAACTATCTAAATCTAGGTGAGTCTTGACCACTCTAGTAGGTTTAGGTTGCAGATAAATATGTTTAAGCTTTACATTTGAATGTAGTTTTCTTCTTATTTATATTTAAGTTAGTTTATATAGTTAGCAGTTTAATGATTAATCCTAACTGCAAGTGTTGGCCTTGGCTATAGTATTTATATAGAATTATTTTTGTAAATAGTAACTCCATGTAGCTACTAACTTTAAAAACTACCAATAAAAATATGAACAAGACCTTATCTTAATATCAAAAAAAAAGAACCTAGCCCTAGAGTATTATGTAGGCCTAAAAGTTAGAAAACTATAAATTAATTATTATATTATTTATTAAAATAAATAATTACAGAATCTAAGATCAAAAACATTTAGGAACTAATCCCAAAATATTACTTTAATTATAAAGCTAAAAAGCTATAAATTAATTATATTATTTTTAAAATAATATTGAATTTATAAATTAAATAATTACTAAAGGTACCTTAACACCAAAAAAAAAAATAATAATTACTAAAGGTAAAATTTAAAAAATTACTAAATATAAGATTAAAAAAACTTAAGAACTAGACCTGAAGCATCACCTGAGCCTAAGAGCTAGAAACTATAAATTAAACATTATATTAATTATTAAAATTAATAATTACAAATCTAAGATCTAAAACACCTAACTCTAAAGCAATGTCTGAACCTGAAAGCTAGAAAACTATAAATTAAACTAATATTAAATAAAAAAGTATTTGAAATCTAAAAAACTGTTAAATCTGAGATCACAAACACTTAGAACCTAGCCTTGGAGCATCGCCCGGGCCTGAGAGCTAGTAATTAATATTGTTGTATTGAACTAGTTCGGGACCAGAACGAACTGGGACCATACATTTAACATCCCTACTGGACAACCTATAATATTCAGAATAGCTAATTTTATATTTTTAAAAATATAAAATAATACAATTGATCAAAGGGTATAGATGTGTTTTACGTATTTAGCATTTAGACATAAGTTTAATTGCGTGTAATAACTATTTCAGTTAATAATTGACTTATAGTATCGCAACAAATAGTGTTGCATCATTATTATGAAACCAGTACGTACGTATGAACGTACATATTTCCGGGGGGTCTTTTTTTTTAGATCTATCAAGAACGGTATGACCCTATCAAAAACAGTATGTAAATCTTTTTTTTTTACTCCATCAAGACCAGTACCGATGATCCATCAAGAATAGTAATTTTGCCCTTCTGCGTTTTAATCAAAAAAATTCCTAGTGAAATTTTAGTGTAAGCTATGATCTACCTTATCCTTAATACTAACTCTAAAGATGATGCTTATTACTTTAAAATCTTTCGCTTAATTCGATTGTTTTGATTTTACGTTACAACTGTTCATTCGATCTAATTGGCCAAAAAGCACGTGCCGGAACAATATTGTGGGTGAGCTACTAATGTCGTTTTTGTGGTGCTTTTTTTTACCGATCGACATTGACTGTTATTTGTATGATTATCGTGCAATCCATTCGATTCATTTTGACGTATTTCGCGGTCTAAACCACCCCCCGTAAATTTTCACAGCTTTGTACTGAATATCAAGGATAGTGTAAAGTTTACGGTTTAAATTTTATACAATCCATGCTAATACGTAAAAATAAATGACAGCCAAAATTAAAAATGTCATATAAAAGCAAGTAAATAATCTAAACGGGGTTGGTTTAGACCGCGAATACGGTAATAGCAACAAACTATCAGATTCCAGCCAAGTGTATAATTTGATTCGTCACTTCACCCACCCCGCAATAATTCCCTTTATACATATCGATATCGACAAAATTTATACCGAATAATGCTGTTACCTTTATACATACCGATATCGACAAATTTATACCGAATAATGCTGTTACACAGACTGCAGGTTATTCTTTCGTTACATAAACTTGCATTAAACGTGCGTATAGGTTCCTCGTTTTGCTTCGGACAATCACTTCTCTGTTTTTTTTTCATTTATGATTTAAATTAACATGTCGTAAGTTATAGTTTATTTATAAATAATATAAACATGTAAACAGTTTTATCTATAATAAAAAATTTCTATTGAATATTCTCCGTCATTAACTCACGTGCCAAATTACTAGTTCGTGAGTGTATAGTTTTTTTGTAACATTTTATCGTTATCGCTATATATTGTTTCTCTGTTTTTCATTTTAAATTGTTTAAATTACCAGGAAGTAAGTAAATAGTTTATTCATAAAATAATGAACACATTTTATTGACAATATAATTCTCTGTTAAATATTACTTCAAATTACCAGTTCGTAAGTATATAGTTTATTCATAAATTAATGTACACATTTTATCGTCAATATAATTCTCTGTTAAATATTACTTCTTCAAATTTCCAGGATGTAAGTATATAAAATAATGTACACATTTTATCGTCAATATAATCCTCTGTTAAATATTGCTTCTTCAAATTACCAGGAAGTAAGTATATAGTTTATTTATAAAATAATGTACACATTTTATCGTCAATATAATTCTCTGTTAAATATTACTTCTTCAAATTTCCAGGATGTAAGTATATAGTTTATTTATAAAATAATGTACACATTTTATTGTCAATATAATTCTCTGTTAAATATTACTTCTTCAAATTACCAGTTTGTAAGTATATAAAATAAAGTACACATTTTA
>CAJVQA010002527.1:0-21733 GCA_910591915.1 Cetraspora pellucida | reverse complement strand
GTCACTGGGATTTGAACTCTAGACCTGCCACTTGGGGGTTGACAACCTATCCACTTCACTAGGTCGCCACATCCCTTTTTTAGATCTTTTTGTAATACTAAATTAAATGTATAATAATATAATAATAATAATATATTTACAATTATTTATAAAAAGTATATGTATTTATATTATAATTAAATTAATTATAAAAATATATCAAAAATATATAATAACTACAAACTATTAATTTAAATCTTAATAAATCTATTTATATTTATTAGTACTAATATATAAAAAATTATATATATTAAATTAGTAGTAAAAAGAATAGAAAACTACTAAAATTAATTTAAAAAAATAAAAAATTATTATAGAAAATAGATAGAGAGATTATGATCAGATAGAATTAGAAAATATAGTATAACAAAATTATTATAATCTTATCTTAATTAGTAACAATAACTGAAATATTATAGTTCTAATAATAGAATAAAAAAATTATAAATATAATATCATATTAAGTAACTAAATAATTATAATAATAAGTAATATAGTAATATAAATAAAATATAAAAATTGTAATAATAATATTATAATATAATTTCAGAAATATGTAGAAAAAAATAATTAATATAATAAAATAATAATTAATAATTATGTTTTTTTTTTAATATTAAGATAATCTCTTTAGTTTTTTGACTTTTTATTAATACTTATATTAGATATATATTTATATAAACATATATCTATATTAAATTATACAAATGAGTATATAACTGACTATATATGTAACTTTTCTATATTACATATTTAAGAAATTTGTTCAAAAATTTTTTATCAATTACTGTATTTAATATCTTTGTTTAGGTGTTTTATTTAAACTTTTTGATCTAATTTTAATATTAACTTAATTGGTTTATTTAACTCAGATTCTTTTATCTTAAACTTAGAATTATAATTTTTAGACTATTTATATTCTCAAGCTAAATTTATTAAAATGAATTGTATTTCTTTTTATCATTAATCTGGTTGATACTATAACCAAGATCAATACTTACAGTTAGGATTATTTATTAAACTGCTTTTATTCTTATAAAATTTACCCAAATCCTAATATTCACCTTTCTGATATTTTTATTATTATCTTCTACCAATTGCAATTTAGAACCAATAGACTTTCCAAACTTTCAATTTAAATAACCCAGTATTGTATACTTATATATTCTTTTTCTTTAATGATTCTGATAACCTAGTTAATCATATGCTTTTCTATATATTTTGTCATCTGGTTTATCTAACAATTTCTATAAAAGTGTTTCATGAACTTTTATCAGTCTAATAATATTACCAAAAGTTTATACTATTTTTTTACTCAGGATTTCTAAGTAAACTTTCATCTTTTCAGTTTTTTAGCTTTTTTATATTTAGTAATCTTATCATAGATTTGTACTAAAATTTTATATAATATCAGTTTTTCATATTCCTTTATATATATGTAAGATTACATTTGTATAAATGCTCTGAGTTTTTAATATCAAATAGAATCCAATTTGATGTATCTAAAATTACAGGTACCCAAAACTTAATTGATCAACAAGAGATAGTTACTATAATACAAATATAATTTTCAAAACTTATTATTTGTGAGAATTGAATTTTAGACCTGCTACTTGGAGATTAACAACCTATTTATCTTACTAGGTCACCACACCCTATTAATAATTATGTTAATTATCTACCTAATATAGATTTTTTAGGATTAAAGATTCTAAAAATTATTTTGAATTATTAGTAGATATAAGGATAATAAGAGTAATAAAAAAAATAGAAGAGAACTATGCTTAATAGGTTATATAATAAATAAGGGTATTAAGTAATAAGAGATATTAAAAGAATATATAATAAATAATATGTTTAATATATTTAAAACCTTTAGAAATACAAATATAATAAAACAATATATAATAAAACTTTGAGCTTTACATAATAAGTAGTTCATACTTGTAATAAAATTTAACTCTAATACATTTCTGTTTTCATTACATTATAATACTTATGATCATAAAATACATTACTCATTAGATATAACATGCCTCTTATCAACTAAGCCATTCGTAAGTTACATGACATATCCCATCGAGAAGCAACTGACTTGCTGTTTCGACCATGTTAGTATAAAGTTAATAAAACAAATTTACAGATTGATATTATAAAAACATTTTTAATATTAATTTTTGTTTTAATAAAAATTATTTTAATTTATATATTATACAAATTTTCATATAACTGATATTAAACATCATTATGAACCTAATATCATCAATCTAAAAATTTCGCACATCATGTGATCTTATTGTAACACCAAGAAAAAAATTTTTGCTGAGACATCACTATTAGGTTAGAGTTAAGGTATTACAAATAGATTAGATTTAAATTATAATTATACCAAAACTTTGCAAAAAAAAACTTTTTGTTTATATGCAGAAGGCAGTTCCATAGACAAAATTTCGAATTACGGACGATTTTTGAATTGCTTTAGTTTCTTAAACTTTTTCATAATCTCGAAATTTGATTGACCAGCGAAATTTTTGATGTAAGATTCTGTAAGGTAAGCCGTTAACAGCCACTTAGTCGATACCTTGATTAGCTAGTTTAGCCAGCCGTTTAACACAGGTGCAAATAAATAAATCACAACTTTTTACTTATCGCCGGTAATACAATCCCAAAAAGGATTAAATACTTAGGGTTAGAACGTTAGCGTTAGGGTTATTATAAAATCGGTAAAATCATCAGTATTATTTATTATTGAGGATTTTTTATCGTTTATTGTCCCATTTCGTGCAATGTCCGTTAGCAATATCCAATCAAAATTTCCGATTTGGGTACACTACATATTTCTGCATATTTTACAAAAAAATAAACAATCTACCGGTCAGATCGACTAAGTATTAAAAAAAATTGGCTGAGCTGATACATGAACTAATTGCTTCGAACATTTATAAGCTTCTGATATCCTAGTTTTAATGATTTCGGAAATTTCGGAAAATAATTATACAGGTTGTTTTCTTTATTAGTGCAATATACCATAAATTTTTACTAAAGATACACTTTTTGAGCGAAGAAATTGGATTTTTATTTCAATTTTTTTTTAATCGATAGCTTTTATTATGCTCTTTTCAACAATAGGCACAGTTTTACAATTTTCATTAGCTTTATGTTTGTCAAATTTAGATAGAGTTTATTTTACATTGTTAAAGAAAAATTAGACCATTAATTATTATACTTGTTCGAGAGAAAAGCACACCGAAAGTTGATATTATTCGGATTTTCATAAAAATATTTATCACATGTGACCATAATTAATGTTTGACTTTACTAGTTTGATATTAGAACGTGAACATAATAAACTATAATCAGACCCTTTCACATGTAAATTTCGTTCCAATATTTTTAATTAGTGCTTTTTTCTCCTTTCGCACGTGGTCAGAATTCAAGTCGAAACGTGATCCTGGAAGCACGTGTAAGGAGGTGATCGACGTGGCGCAGTAAAAATTAACGGCTATGTCGATCACCTACCTAATATGGGCTTCCCGGGATTATCGCTCCTAAAAGGAAATAAATGCAAACGATGGTTAACGGGTTATACGTATAAGATATACGGATAAAGATAATAGGGATAATATGTTTAATGTGTTTAATAAGTTTAGTACCTGTAAGAGCGCATATGTTATAAACCCAATGTATAATAAAGGCTTCGAGCCCTACAAGAACAGTTCAGTTTGCGCTTATCATAAAATTCGCTCCTAATAATTTCCTGTTTAAATATATTATAAAACCTACGATCATAAACACACCACTCTCCAAATCTAACCGCCTCTTATCGACTAAGCCGTTCGTAGGTTACACGACATATCCCATCGACAAGCGACTGACTCGCCGTTTCGCTCGTGTCACTATATTAAATTCCAAGAAACATCTATAATTTGAACGCTGTTTCATTTTTTAGAAGTTTGCATTACCAACATAAAGCTGAAATGCAATTAAGTGTCTTATAGGAATAGATAATAGACCAATTCACTAAAATGTATAGTAATTAATTGTGATCACGAGCTTTGAAAATAGCGATAGACAATTCTACATCGTATTTACCTAAAATAAGGGCATTCAATTTAATTAACGTTAAATTAACCATGATATGGTTTATTTTGGTGTCACAATGGGAATCTTTAATGACTTTCACTCATTTTAAACAATCTTTGGTAAATTAATTATTAGCCATCTTCAAATAGCATGCCCTTAATTAATGTATTTGGTGCTATTTTGGGTTAATGCGGTACAGTCAACTCTCTCTAAGTGCAACTTCTCTCTAAATGCAACTTTAAATTCTGGCCCAAGTATATGTTTGGTCTCTATAAATGAAAATTTTTCTTAGTTGTTCTCTAAATGCATGCTGCCGAAATTTTGGTCCCAACGAATTGCACTTAAAGAGAGTCCGTTTCAGAGACTGAAAATCCAAGACAAGAATAGTAAACCAGCAATAGTTTTCCTTTTTTAATTAATTTATTGTCCCAATATTTTTTTTTTTGTATGACTGGTAAAGATGTACGTAGGTGCTACGTAATGCAATAACAAATATACAATTTTAAGTGTTTCCGTTAAATCACATTCTATCGCTATTATTATTATTGCTCAACTTGAACGAAATGAGAACTTCAGAAGAAGAAAAAGATTACGAAAATGCTCAAAATGAAGATGATTCAAATCCTCTTACGAAGAAGGAATTAATAGGGTGGTATTTGCATAATTTTGCTGTAGGTATTTCCATTACATTTTTTTTGCGAATATTGGCCAAAATGATAAAATTACTATAAGTTCATTCTAATTGAAGTTAGATTAATGAGAGACCGGATATTCTGAATGTTTATTGATGTCTGTCTACTGGTTAGTATTAGCATTCTGCAAGTTAAATTCAGTCGTCTGATTCGTCGAATGCCGGCCCTAATCAATAGACATTAGTCATATTAGCCATCAGTTGACCTGATTTAAAATTATCATTTGACCAGTGAAATGTAGCGGTAGTATTAGATGAAAATAAAATATTGACATTAATATTACTGATCTATCGTTATTATAATAGGTTGGTGTTTATGATGTTGCTGCGATATCAGGTGAATTTCCATTTAATATTAAGTCATTCCTTGTATGCGCATATACATTCATATGTAATTTTACTATCATCTATTTCGTCAATAGTGTTTATTCCTGTGGTTCTAGAAACTCTTTCCGCTCAAGCCGGATATGAACTCGATCAAGTAACTCCCTGCAATACTGTAGGTTGCAACTTTAGTCTCAAATTTTCACTATATGTATCCGACATTGCAATTCTCAAATTAAATTCCAGGCAACCATTTCATTTATAATTCATAAATGAGTTGTTTTGTCAGACATTCTTATGAATGTAATGCTATTGTAGAAGCTAGAGATTGGAATTAATCAAAAAAATTTTAACCTGAGAAAAAAAGTCGTTGATGTTGGAAAATTTCGAGCTTATCCAAATTAGTGCTCGAAATTCATCGAATCAAGATTTCTAAAAATGTTTGGATTAACCATAAACTAACAACGATTTAAATTAATTTGCAACTTATAGACAATTACCAATTATAAGTGCGTTACACGTTTTGGTGAAAGTTTTATCGACACTGAATCGTATCCATTATATATAATCGCGATATCTGTACTGTTTCAAGCGATTCTATTTATTAGTTGTGGTTCTCTGGCTGATCATGGAAGTATGTCGAGACTCAATATTTATATTGTATTAGCAAGCAAAGAATGTCCGAAAAATTGACAAGTTTTGTGATTTACATGTAATTTTAGATTCACGTAAAAAATTTCTTTTGTCTTTTTCTTTTACTGGCGCAATTTCGACAATTGCATTTATAGTTGTTGTTAATCCTAGTGAGTTCTCTAAAATTTCCTATAATTTTAGGGCAGTGATAAATATTACATAATATCTTTTTATCATACTCCTCCTCCTCCCCACGTAAGAGAAATTTAATTGGTTACTATCAATTCATATATCTTAACATAAGATATCAAGAGACCCCCTTTTGGATATTATGTAATATTTGTCACTACCCTTATGATAAGCAATATATGTTTAATTAAAATTTCTATTCATGTATGCAAGAATTATATGGATTAGCTGGATTATTCACTATTATATCGTACGTACTTATTATGCATTCACATCCCAAAATTTTTTTTATTGATAATCTATTCATAATGCTTTATATTATAACATTCAGAAACTGTTGTTTCGGCGCTGCATTCCTCTTCTTCCTAGCATATATTCCCATATTTTCTCGATGTCATCCAGATGTCATAAAAACAAAACATTCTGGTGCATCTTCTGCTGAGATCAAAGCATTGGAATATAACATCACCACCAAATTATCTTCATATTCAATGGTTGCAGATCTTACTGGTGGTTTGGTAGTATTAATTGCAGGATTAGGAATACTTTTAACAATTAATGACTTGAACGATTCAATTGGTTTTCGGCTTGCTTTAGTACTTTGTGGTGTATGGTGGCTGGTGAGTTATTAATTATTACAGTTATATCATTGAAAAAGGAATGTCCGAATTTTATGACCAAAGCAAATAAATGTGTTTATATTTAATAAATTGTTTAGTTTTTTCTTATTTTTCCCACAATGTGGTTGACTAGTAGACCTAGACCGCCCCTACCTAAGTAAGTTTTATTTATTTGTTCTTTTTTAATATATATATTTTTGTTATGATTTTATTGACATTCTCTTCAATTATCTGTAATAGAGGTGTAAATTATTTTGCATTTTCATGGAAACGTGTAGGAAAAACGTTAATGTCAACTCGTGAACTTTGGCAAACTATGAAACTTCTTTTCGCCTGGTTTTTTATATCAGATGGTCAAAACACAATAATAACAGTTTGCGTTCTATTTGGTAAAAAAGGACTTGGAATGACAGATACGGAACTCTCGTTATTTGCCATAATTGTTCCTATATGTGGTGTAATAGGTATATACCTATTACTCTTTATACAAAAATCATTTAATTTATCAATCAAAACAATGATTATATTAGAATCCATAGGCATGAGTTTGTTACCATTATATGCACTATTAGGATTTTGGTTACCATTTGGACTGGTAAACAAATGGGAAGTTTGGGTGTACTTGGTAGTGTTTGGATTGTTGGTTGGATCCTTACAAGGTTATTGTCAGGCTTTTTTTGCTATTATTATACCAGAAGGACACGAAAATGAGTTTTTCTCTTTATTTCAAATTACTGCAAGGGTAATTAAATTTATTTTAAATCATATCTATTGTATATGCATATTATCATTATTAAATTTTTTTATTTTTCTATTTCATGAAATTAATGAAAATAGGGATCAAGTGCAATAGGTAATACTAAATTTCATTTATATGTACACGTTTTTTTCCATTAAAAAAGAACTTGATCTCAATCAAAAAATTTTATTATGTATAGGGCCTCTCGTGTCAGGTGCTATCACAGATTTCACTCACGAAATAAGACTCTGTTTTTGGTTTTTGTTGGCAATAATCGCTTTACCAATTTTTATAATAGCAACTCTTGATATTGAAAAGGGCAAGAGTGATGCTAAGGCGTTTATTAGAAAAGAGGAAGAAATGAATAATAATAATAATCACTAGGTAAAATGCATAGCATTGTTTGTCCGAAGCTAAATAATTATATAAATTTATTAAATATTAATTATAATTAAATAACAAAGTATGTTAAATAATATATAATAGAAAAATATAAAATATATTAACAAATCACATGGGTGGACAGACGGAAAATTCAAAAGTACTTTATTGATATTTAATTAGAAAATACTCTCATAAATTTTGCAATAATTTACATAAAATTTGGCAGTTTTATTTTTTATTGGTTTTTTTAAGGCTTATGTTACTGACTGTATTGGTATTACTGTTTTAAATTGTTACAAATAAGTATGTAACAAAGCATGCTACAATTAGATACACTCTTGTTTTATAATGTATATGTATTTGTATCTATTTAAAGGAAATATGAAAATATGAAAATTTTCTAAATATACACACGTGCATATACACATATAACACAATGCAGATCACCATGCGTTAACACAATGCAGATCACCATGCGTTAACACAATGCAGATCACCATGCGTATAATTAATATAGTATACGAATATTTTTTAATATCTTCCCCGTTTCGAAGCTTTGTCGTCATATGTCATCGTCTCTGAGTTTTATTGTCATACATTATCTATTTCAGTCTGTCTTTTTCATTGCTAGTATTATCATTAGGTGTCATCCATTGCAGTGTTTCCTGTTTCTATCGTCATTCATTTCTGTGTTCTTTTTTTTTATTATACAAGTTTTGCTTTGACCAGAACGAAATTTTTTAGGTTGGTGACACTAGGATGACTAAAATAAGGTCAAAGTATTCAAATGCTTTTGAAAGGCTGCTAGTATTTGTTATAAAAGCGTGCTTGGAGTTAAAAAGAATAATTACAAGGTATTCACTTGTTATCAGACCAGCTTTAAGGTTAAGTTTGAAGTATTTTATTTTATGTTATACCTGATCTTGAGTTTTGATCTTTAGGTTTGTAATGTTACGATAACTGAAGCTTAATCACAAAATGTTTGAATATGGATTATATAAAGGGTATACTTGATTTTAGTATGTTATAAAAGTTTAACATGTTTTTTTTTATTGTTAGCAAAGTTATTATTTCTGATCTAATGGTTTTTAATTTTTATATGTGCATTTGTATTTTTATTTTTTAACCAGTTATAACAGTATTGTATTAAACTATTTGTAGTTATATTTGCAATTACAGAATATTATTTAACATATAAGTTTGCATTATTTAGTTATTCAAATAATATCTAAATGTGATCTGTTGTATTAATTCAGTTAGAATTAGAATTATAATTTATCTGATTCTTGCTTTACAATAAGATATTATCAATTTAAAGGCATCTTCTTATAAGAAAAAGAAAAACAAAAAAAATATTTTAGAATTATATGAGAGAAATAAAAATAGAAAACAAAATAAAACTAATAAAAACAAAATGGAACTAATTTATAAAGAAAGTAAAAAAGAAAACCTGCTAACAAGATAAAATTCTATTTATAATTATTTGTTTATTAAAATATTTTTATATCTATTTTAGATTGTAATTATTTTTTAAAAACTAGACATTTTAAATAAAATAAAAATAATATTTATTTATAAAGAGATATGGCAACTTAGTGAAGTGGATAAGTTGTCAACTCCACAAGTGGTAGGTAGTAAGTTCAAATTCCACTGATAGCAAAAATTTAAATAATCACCTATATAATATATAGATAGTATTACAGTGATGACAATCTGTCAATCAGTTGGGATAAGATACCTGTAATATAGTTACACCAGCATGACTGGCAGATTATAGGGCATCTGCACAATGTTGGGGTTACACAGAGGAATGCAAACTGGCATCAGGTGGTGCAAACACAAAATAAGTCCTTATAGTCATATAAACCTGTAAACTGAAAAGCTAGAGCCCATTTGGGAAGACCTGAGTAGAGAGGTAACATGAATTTTCAACAGTACTACTGTAAAGGCTAGATCTAGAAAATGGATACCAATATAAAAGGAATCAGACAGACAAGAACTTCAGATGAGGAGTATCACCAACCAGGCTATCAAAAGTCTTGAACTGAAGGAAAAGAATCTTAAGAAGCAGATTCTAAGGTACCAGGAACAGGTCATAATTCTACTGGTCTATTTGGATTAGAAGTCTAAAATCAGAAGCAGAGTATACTATAAGTACTAAAGATATGCTATAAAGTCAGTACTAAGGTCTAAGTGAACTTTACAAGGACAAGCCCTGTTAGCAAAGATTAAATATAGGTAGTTAGTTAGCAGAGGACTTCTTGAAGCCCTATAGTCAAGTAACATACTCTGAAATATGTAATGGCTTAATAGATATACAGACAAAGAAGTTAGAATTAGGTTAGATAGCATCTAATTAAGTATACAGAAACTTGTGCACTATCTGCTAATGTAGTATAGAGGTAACCTTGTACAAGTTATATAATCATAATTGAATTTACAATAAAGACAGTAGCTGCCAATAACTAATGGCCTTAGCAAAAACAAAAAAAAAAAATTTATTTATAAAATAGAATTTAAGCTAATTAATCTTTATATAAAAAACTTTTCAAGTAGTTAAGGTGTTGTGTTAAGGCTTGAAATCTTATATTTAAGTAATGTAATTCTTTATAGACCTCTATAATATTTTTAAAAAAAATTTATTATATATATAGCTTCAGAATATATATATATTTTAACAAATTTTTAATCTTTTTAGTTCAAATTCTTTTTTAATTTGCTTTATATATATAATTAGCTGATCTATATATTTATTGTATTTTTTATTTAATATATTTAAACAAATATATAATCATAAAAAAAAATAATATACAATATTAATTTATTAATTGAAATAAGTTAAATTTTCATTTTTATAAAAAAAAACAAAAAAAAGATGTTAAAAAAGTATTGTATTGTTATAAAAATTTAAATTAAAAAAATTTTTTTAATTGTTTTTTTTTTTTTGTTTTTAATATTCTTGACTAAAAAACTGCTTTTTTCTTTACTTGTTTTTAGAATATTCTTTTGGTTTAAATATTAAATATATAAGAAGTCTGTTAAACAAAAGACTTAACTTAAGTCAAAAACTACTCAAATTTTATCTATGTTTTAGTTTGTTTTTTGATATTAAGATAAGGTCTTGCTTATATCTTTATTAGTAATTTTAGTTATATATATTAATATACTATATATTAAAGATATACTAAGATTGTAAAATATAAAATAAAAACTACTTGTAAGAATTAAAGTTTAGACAACTTTATCTGTGACCTAAACTAACTAAGATGATTAAGACTCACTTAGATTTGTAATATTAAAATATGATTGTAAGATGTGCTATGATTAATTCAAAGTGTCAATCATATATTAATTTTTCTAATAGTCTGTCTAATTGGTAAACAAGTATTAGGATGTAAGTGTAATTGATCTGCTATTTTATATAAATATAAATATGTATAATTTATATATAATCTTTTGTAATATCTAGTTTGTTGTATCTGTTATAAAGTATTGTGAGTATTATGAGTTTGAAAAGATGTGATATTATTATTCTTTTTTTAATTAAAGAGGTTGATGCAGTATGGTTTCCATATTTGGTTATATATTTGATCATTAATATTAAGAAGTGTTTGAATAATAATTTGTGAGACTATTTTTATTAGTATGTTGTAGTTATGAATTGTTTTAATTAAGGTTTTAGGTATAAGGTCTTTAAGAATAAAATTAAGATAAAAAGAGTTTGCTTGAAATAGTATTTGGTCAAATGAAAGATGTTTTTGAATTTTATAAATAAGTTCATAAAGCTAACTAGTAGATAAGCCAAGATCTGCTTTAAATAAAATATACTGAATTGATGAATTAATAATGTTTATAATAAGAAAAAAATTAAGACAAGTTAGCCAATATGAGTAAGAATTGAAAAGATTATATCAAAAGCAGTTAGTATTTGTAAAGATAGTTAGATATATATTATGAAAAAAAAAGTATTTTGGTAGTTCATTTAGTAGAGCTTTGATTTTAAAGACTTTAGATTAGTTAAGTTTGAAGCTAGTAAAATTAAATAAAAGTTTTTGGTTATAATTGAGATATAGTTATATTGATTGCCAGTCTATGTAGTGATTAATATAAGACTATTTATTGTTTTTTTGTAAAAATCATATAGCCAATATGTAAGCTTTGCAAATATTTTTGATGAAGTAACAGAAGAAAACTCAACAGAATTTTGTTCTCATTGTAGAATATGAAAAAAATTGTAAATATTTGTATATTAAAAGTTTAAAGACAAAGAAAAGATATGTTGTTTTGCTAAAGAATCAACTATGTAATTAAAAGTATTATTTGTATAAGTCTAAACTTTGTAAAGTAATAATTAAATTAAAGGATTTAATAATATTAAGAAGTATATATTATAAAGGTTATATATTAAATTTAAAGAGTTTGTTAAAGTTATTAAGTTGGATAGAGAGTTTGTAGAACTTAGAAATAACTAATTATAAGTCAATATAAATATAAAGTATTATATTATAAGATATGATTAAGATTACAGATAAGATAAAGAAGAGCTTTGCCTTATAAGCTGATAGCTAAAGATAGATTTTAGCTAAACATTTATGAAAAACTAGATTGTTACTATTAACTTGGACCTATCCAATGTCCATTAAGCTTTGTTCAGTTTCAATATTAAATACTGATCTGTCAATATAAAAAGTAAATTCCTTATATAACAAATTGGTTTGAAAAATTTTTTCAAGTTTGTTTGAACAGTTATTAGATTTAAAAAATTCTGTAATAGTAGAGTTTGATATATTAATAGTAGGATAGTTATGTAAAATTCATGAAGGATATTTAATTGCTGTTGAATAAATAAGATCTAGGTAGTTAATATTAAGTTTAAGTTTAGAAAATTTTCTTTCTAGAAAACTAGTGCAGATAGTTGCTAAGATATTAATTGTACTGTCAGACCTTGTTATAATCACTCTTATTATAGTCACAACCTCATTATAATCACAGTTTTTTTTTTTACCAATCTAATTTATATTATATTAATCTCAAAATAGTCACAAATCTACTATAGTCACTATCACATAATTTTTTATAACCAACTTTATTAAATTACCTCAATATAGTCACAAAAAATACCAGAAACAGAGTGTTATATATAGCATAACATGTAGTGTATGGTTTTATGACGTTTAATGTGTGTCCAAATTTATGTGATTTGGTCGAAGTTAATTACACGATAAATGAATATAAATTTAATCTATTTTGAAAATTTTTTTTGAAATCTAATCAAAGAATTTTCCTTCATTTTGCTTGTATTTTATGTTTGTTTGTAATCTAAACTGGACCCTTGTAGAATTAAGATTGCAACTACTGAGCAAGATGGGTACTATTGAGTAAGATTGGTAGTGCATAAGTGCCATATATGGTACTAGTATGTACTACTTGATGATGTCTTGCTGCCTAAGAGTGCTGTAATTAGCTTGCTTACATATGTTATAAACATGCATATTGCCAAAAAAGTTATAACTTAAAGGTCGTAATCCTTGAAAATCTTAATTAAATATGTATAACTTTATTTTTGTTCATAATTTCTGTTTCTGGTTTTGTGCGATGACATTGTGCAGCTATCTAGTTACATAATATACAGTTTTAAACAATAACAAAACATTATTTTAATCTAAAAACATATTGTAAAAATTCAATTAATCTTAAAAATTTTATTAATTTATTTTATGATTATTGGCACACCATATATAAATTTATAACATCATGTCAGTAGCATGCTATCTGCACTAGCAACCTAGCAATAATACAGGAAAACTCACAAAAAAATTTCAAAATTCTGAACAAAATGTATTAAACTCTTAATAAGTGGCTGAAAACTCAAAACAACCAAAAATTTCATAAAATCATAGCCTATTCATAAGCAAAAATGCACTGTGAATAATTTTGCTATAGAAACTTGACTACTATATGCCTATTTTCAAGAATTCTAACAAGAATTTTGAAATGATCCTACAAGAGTTGTACAACTATTGATTTCTTAAATTATTATTATTATCATTATCACTGTTTTCAAATTCGTGCAATGAGCAGATTTTGTAAATCTTATAAACCCTGCATATTACTATTGTTAAAACAATGGTAAAATGCAGAATTCATGAGATTAATAAAATTTACTATCGCACTAATTCTAAAATAGCAATGAGAATAAATTAACCAAATTATCCTTTCTAATTAGTAAAAAACTAGCACTAATTGGTATAAACCTCTTTCTGCATTAGAGCTTATAACACTATCTAGAGCTCTAATAGTTATAATTATCCAATCATATCTTTTCATACTTATATTGGCTTAGTTTCTTGCCCCAACCTATATTGGACCTAGAACTAGTTTTCCATTTTACAACATGTGTATCTATATACCAAATTTACCTTAGTTACTTTAATTTCTCTTAGAAAACTAAATAAAGTTAGTATGAATTATTCAGACACTGCAAGCAACATGAGGAACTATTGATATTGCATGACTGATCCTTCACCTGGTGTGCAGCATATAAAAAAATTATTTTACAATACCAGATCATATTACTAGTATATGTTATAATATAATTTCATGCCATTTTATTATAATAAAAATGGTATGGATTATAATAATAACATGTACTACAGCATGATTTGGTATTGTAAAATAATTTTTTTATATGTTGCACACTGGGTGAAGGATTAGTCATATAACATCAATAGTTCTCTCTGTTGCTGCAAGCACTAACATATATGACTTCAAAATGATAGTCAATAATGCATGCTGTATAAATTCCAAGTATTGATGCATGCAATTCCTTTTAGTAATTGTAAAATACCTAATTACAGATTTTGGATATCACTTTCAGACACCTTTATCAAGAATGCACCTACTTGTTACTTGATTTTTATTATTTAAGGTAAGTATGTTCTTGATAGAGGTATCTGAAACTGATGCCCAAACCTTTAAAATACATAATACAAGACACTTTCTAACCTGAATAACTATGCTTGTGAGTACTAATTTTCTTATCAATATCAACTATTAAAGCTAGGCTCAATAAATGGTAACATTGTTTGAATAAATAGCAACATTGTTTGAATAATTAGAGTTAATCAGGGAATGATGCCATCAATATGCCCAAACAGTTTAATGGCATCTTAGAATATAGTATCTGATTAAAAATATACATAGCAGATTAGAGATGCTGAAATAGCAAGGCTCCAGAATGGGCTGAAGTATTGCTTGTAAAAATCTAAAATAAGAAAAATAAGAAAATAGTGAGATTAAATAAAATTAAATGTTTCAGGAGCCAAAGTAAAATAAATAAAATATTTCTGTCACATATTTATGTAGGCAAAAATGCATATTTTTAAGAATTATATGCATGAATATATTTATCCTTAAATCTTTTTTATCACTGTTTTCGAATTAGTGTGATAAGTTTTGGTGAATCCTATAAATTCTGCATTTTACCATTATTTTAACAATGGATTCACAAAATTCACTTATCACACTAATTCGAAAATAGCAATAAAATGAATGCACACCTAAATAAATATAAAAAGAGTAAATTTTAAAATTAATAGAAACACCTAACTAAATCCTATCTCAAGTAACAATAAACTTTTTTTTCATTATGCTTCCTAACTCAATGCCCAAAAAAACACGTAGCCAACTAAATAATGCTCAATGCAAACAAATTTGTGAATACTATATTAATAACTTATTTGCAAAACACCAAGATATTGCGGATAAATTTAAAAAGATATATCCTGAATTAAACCTTGAATGATCAATCATTTCTAAAATTTTTAAAAAAAAAGATCAGTACTTGCATATTGAAGAAAATACTACAATACAAAATCGGTATAAAAATAAAGGACCAAAGTACTTTTTAATTAAGAAAGCAATGAATATTTGGATTAGCCAAGTTTCAGCTGCAGGTCTAATTCTTACAGATGAATTGGTAAAATCTAAGGGTCATGAATTCAGAAAACTTCTTGGCATTTCAAAAGATGAACTAAAGTTTTTGAATAGGTGAATAACTAATTATAAAAAACAAAATTTTTTGCATTAATATAAACTTCATGGTAAAGCCACAAGTGCACCTTTGGAATCTCTGCCAAATGAAAGAATAAAGCTTCAGAATCTTTTTTCTTAATATAAGTTGAAAGATGTATACAATGCTGATGAAACAGAATTGTTTTATTGCATATTACCAAACCAAACATTAGCAAAGTAGTCTATTGCTGGGTCAAAACAGGTTAATAAAAAAACAAAAAAAAAACATTTTTAATACTGTTGTTCTCCTATATAGTCTTTTTCTGTATAATCACATCATAGTAAAACCCTTTTATAATTATGCCAAAGTCTGTAATGCTTTACTAAAAAACTTATAAAAAAATCTTTATATAAGCATATTATAGTAAAAGCCTTTATACAAAAACACAATTTGCATAATACAGACTGCATTATTATAGAGAAGGATGACAGTATTTAATTGATCTATACTTATAATAATATACTATTACAGAATAAATCACAGGTTACAGTTCTACTTGCTATGAATGCAACTGGCTTGCACAAACTTCGACCTCTGGTCATTGGTTATTCAAAAAAGCCACAAAGTTTTAGTGATATAAACTTGTTACAGCTTTCAGTTACCTATAAAAATAATGAAAAAGCATGGATGTGATCAGATATTTGGGAAAAATAGTTACATTATATTGATTCTGGGTTTCACATTCAAAATAGGAAAATTTTGCTGCTTGTCAACAATGCGCTATCTCATAGTTCACCTAAATTACTTAATAATACAAATAAAATACTTAGTGCTAATAATGTAGAAAATAATTATTAGTTAAATTCTGAAAATAAAGACTTAATAAATGATTCTAAAAATAAAAACTTAATGAATGACTCTGAAAATGAAGACTTAATGAATGACTTCTCTGGCTTCAGAGACAATAATGAAACTAAAAGGTTATTTGAAAAGCAACAAAAAGAACAATGTAAAAGACCACATGGAAGGCTCACGAAAGCACTTGAATCAACGTCAATTCTTCTCACAGACAGAACAGAGAACCTTCTGAGATGTTGAAGCTTACAAATATTATCTTGCATTATCTTCCACTCAACACAACTGCACATACTTAACCAATGGATGCTAGTATTATCAAGTCATTTAAGTTAAAATATAAATACTTATATTGTGAATATGTTCTCAAGCAATTTGAATCCAATGCTAATATAGAAAAGTTTGTATAATTATTATTATATTTTTATGAAATAACATGCAGGAGTATTATTTCGAATTTTGGCCTGAATTAAGTTTGTTTTAGACAAAATTCGCAATAATGCCCCTGTGTGTTATTTTGTGAAAATATAGTATGGTTTGTTGTTATTGTTTGAACTAATTTTTTTTTTCTTTATAGAAAAAAAATAACTATAAAGAAAGCAATTGATTTCATCGCAGAATCATGGGACAATGTAAGTAATACAACCATCCAAAACTGCTGAAACAAGACAAAAATTCTCTCGAACACAGATGATCCAGATATTAATACTATAGATCAGTCTGCTGAAAATGATTTTTTATTAGAAAATAATGAAATTGAGGAAATAGTTGCTAAATTATCAGATAAAAGTTCATATATGCCAGAGACAGCTCACACTACAATAACATATCTACAACTAATCAATGAGCCTGCTGCTACAGAAGAAATACTTAATGATGAGAAGATCATTTCTATAATTCAAGCTGATGAAAATGAAAAATTAGTTGAACAAGAAATTGATAAAGATGAAGTACCTGATTTACCCGTAATAGCTGCTGAAGTGTTTAATGCAATGCAAATAGTTATTTACTATGAAGAACAGGAAAATTCAGAGTCAAATCTCTCTCTCAAAGAACTAGGATTCTTAAGAAATCTGCTTAAAGAATATAAATGTACAAATGAAATATCAAAAAACAAAAAAAAATTACTAGTTTTTTTAATTTTCAAGGTTCACATTTTTATGATTCATGTTCTCAAGATACATACCCTCAAGATTTATATTTTTAAGATCTGTATTCCCAAGATCTTCAAGATTCATATTTCCAAAATTCATATTTCTAAGATTTATATTCCAAAAACTCCTATTCCCAAGAATTGAATTTACAAAAATCAGATTCATAAGAATTATATCTACAAGACTTATATTTGTCTTTTTAGAATATAAATATAAATAAATTTTAAATTTGTTAGTATACTAATTGAATTTATTGCTTTTATTCGAAACTTAGCTGTTACAATCTTTCGTAGTTGGAATTATCTTTATATGATCTCTAGCCCAATGTTGTTATATAAACACTTTTGGACACTTTTGGACACTTTTGGACATTTTTTTAAATTAAAATTACTCAAAATTTTATTAAAATAATATATTTTAATTTTTTTATAAATGAATCCAGCATCTAAAAAAATATATAATTATATATATTTTTATTATACTTTATTAATTATTTAAACTTTGGACATAGACTTGGACAATTTTGGACAATCTTGGACATTGGACATTTTATATAGTGTGGACATGTTCAATGTACAACACTGCTCTAGCCTGTAATTAATATATTATTTAATTAGCTTAATTTGACACATATGTTTCTATTTGGATTATTAATATATGTCTTGTAAATTTATCTGTGCTTGTATATTAAATATAATAAATCTTAAAACATTAAAATTCTAAATTTATAAACTGATTATCAGAAATTTGTAGCACATAATAATTGTGATCACCAGAGACAAGAGAACCTAACTAAAATAATAAAATAGGAAATCAGAGTATTGCTATAAAGTAACATAATAGGATTCAAGAAGCCATGATTAGAGGTGTTGACACAATGTTATAATTGGTTGTAATTATAATGAATTATAGCAAAAATGCCATAATTCATTATAATTACAACTAATTACAGCATTGCATCAACATCTCTAGTCACAACGAAAACTATATTCACATACACTTTGAATAGTTATTTCATATAATTATCACCTTAAAGTAGTTCCATCTGCCACATTGGTATTGTGTTTTGAAAAGTCAAAAACCTTTTTGCATTTAGAAATTGTTATATATAACATTGATAGTCATGCCTCAGTATCATATAATACCTAACCCTAGAAATAAATATATTTCTTTGAGAGATTACTGAATCTTATTTTACACAATTTTAAATTAAAGTTGACTAACTATAATGGATATGAAACATGCAAATGAATTTCTCACAGTATGGATAATATCTATTTTAAATTAATTGATTAATAATACATTTATTAGTAATGTCACCTATACTGCAAAGATCTGTGCAATTATAGTGTTAAAGAAATAAAAAAACTAGTTATTATTACTACAAATTTAATATTCAAAAAATTTTTTAATTACCTTTATATAGTCACTAAATATTTTAATTTATTATTAAAGTGATTATATAGAGGTTTTTTAATATAGTCACACCTTTTTATAGTCACTTAAATTTCATTTCCCAAACTGGTAACTATAATGAGATCTGATTGTATATTTTTTTTAATATCTTTAGACTTTTCCAAAAATATATTTAATTATAAATTGTAACTTCTGTTCTTGATTCTAGTTTTCTAATTACTTTTGTTTCTTTCTATTTTGCTCCTAATCTTGCATTTGTTATTAATTTGCAAAGCAATCTTGCTGGTATGTTAGTACATTTGTTTTTCCATTCTAAGCAGTACTCTATCTCTTTGCAACTAACTTCTTTGATTTTATTATTTTTTTACTTGTTGCATTTTTTTTTGCTAGCCTATCAGCTTTATCATTCTATTTATCTTTATTGTGGTTTTTAATCTTAAAAAACTTTATTTAAATGTTTTTTGTCCTAATAAGAACTCTAATTTTTATCCTCATATTGCATTCTTTTTCTTGAGAATCTTATTTCTGTTTACTTGTTCTAAACCTTTACTAATATTTTTTATTACAGCATTGCTATTTATATATACTTTTATCTAGTAATAAGAGCTAATAAGATAGCAATAAGTTCTGATTTAAATAAATAAAACCAAAATTTAATTGGTGTCTAAAATGTATATAATTTAGAATTATTAGCAACTTGAACCCATCCAATGCCTATAGAGTATTGAGAGATATCTAAATTAATAATAAAACCATTAGTATAGAAATGAAGTTCTTGTAGATTGGTATTGTAATTAGCAATTTATTAAAGATCATATGTTAGTAAACTAGATTCAAAAATAGTTGAAATTGAATGCATTGCAATAATAATATTAGGTGAATTTGCAGTTTGAGTAGAGTGTCTAATTGGAACTAAGTATAAAAGATCCAAATAATTAGCTTTAAAGTTGAGAGTTTTGTTATATATGTTAACTTGACCAAAAAATTAAGTTAAAAGATTAGTAAAAATAATTATATATTTGTTATTGATTGTTTGTAAATTAAAAAAACAGCCAGAATATGTATATGATTGAATAGATATAAGAAAATATAAGTGAGTAAATTGTAATTCAATTTAACATTGCCAGTAAGTAATAAGCACAGTACCAGATTGAAAAAGTTGTCTTCTGGTTTTATCAGTAATAATTTGGTTATCAAGTATTGTAATAAGTCAGGATTTTTTATATAATAAGAAGTGTTTAGTTATGTAGCTATAGTAATTAATATTAGGTAAATATAAATGTAAAAATTGTGTATAATTATATAAATGACTTGTAACTTGATCTTCTAAATAAGTAAACTAAAAAGATTGTTTGTCTTTTAAAATTTTATGAATATAAGAAAAAATGTGTTTCCAATTCAGTAAGCATAAATTATTATATGTAGTAAGTTAGTCTAAATATAAAATGCTATAATACTTAAGTTGATTTTTAAAAGTTAAGTATTTAGAATGTAAAGAAAAAAAGATTCTAATAAGATAAAGTCTTTTTGAATAGTATGTAAAATGTTATAAATTGAATTAGAAATAAATATTATGCCAAGATGTTTGAAAAGTTAAATGATTTTAAAGTTATTAGAATTGTTTATTTGGTTTTGTCAATAGTAGAATTGTTATGTATTAGAATACTAGTAAGTAACCAAAGATTATTTTAAAGTTGTTAAAGTTGAATACAAGTACTAATATCAAGAAAATCAAAAAAGTTAAGTCTTTTGGTATAGTTTGTAATATGGTGTTGTAGTTGAATATTTTATATATTACAAATATTATATAATTAAGAATAACATAAAATACTAGTAAAAGTTGTATAACTAAGTTTGATTTTGTTTTTAACAAGTTCAATATAGTTTGTAAAAATTTTGTTACAAGTATTTTGATTAAGAATTATATTATGAAGCTGATATTTAATTGTAAAAATAATAATTATATTAATAATGTATTATATATATGTGTTAGTAATTTGTTTGGTATTTATAATTTTGATAAGATATAAAGACTTAGCTATAATAAGTTTTATTTATTTTGTTTGTTTGTTATTAAGTATAAACCAGCATTATAGAAACTTGAATGGTTTATTTTAAGAATAAAGTTTAAATAAATAATTGTTGTATATAATGGAATTGTAGTTAGTTAAAGATTTATTGGTTGTAAATATAGATTTAGTAAAGTTAATTTAAATATTTGCTATATTATAAAAAGATTCTGCTATAGTAAGAATTTATGAAAGCTCTTGATGTAAGAATGCAATTCAAAAAGTGTTATCTATATAAATAAGAATTAAGCAATGTAATTTGAATTTGTTGTATATTAGATCTTTAAGATTAATTGGTTAAAAAACTTTTGTAATATAATTATTAAAGTTGTTATAGATGTATAAAATAAGTAGTTATTTTTTTTTTTTTTTTTCAGTATTAAGGTAACCTCTTTGGTCTGAGCTTTTTATTAATACTTATAGCAGGTATATGTTTTATATAGACCGATCTATAATGAACTATTAGACGAGTGTACAACTGGCTACACGTGTAACTTTTCTATATTACCTATTTAAGGAGTCC
>CAJVQA010002526.1:0-21739 GCA_910591915.1 Cetraspora pellucida | reverse complement strand
TCCTAGTCTAGTTACTGAGTTTTTCTATGTTTTCTTTCCTAGAGTTTTTGGTCGAGGGATCTACAGGGAAGAGTTTTCATTGTAAATTGTAAATTTAACATATTGCAGCAGCTTTTTTCTATTATTAGAATAACAATATGTTATTTTGATATTATATATACTACAGATAAGCAAATTCCAAATTTTTAACTTTTTTTTATTATTCAAATTGTTTATATTTTGGTTAATTACTTGCTTTTGAGATTCTAAAAAACAATTTTACTATTGTTGAACTAATATCTTTTAAAGCTATATAATTTTATATATTAATAAATAAATTTAAAAGATAATAGTAATAATCTGCAAGCATAAAACTGTAATTATTTTAAATATAAATAAATATATAAATAAAAGTTCAAAGTATTATTATTATTATTTTTTTTTTTTGCTTACGTTAAGGCCTTTTAGTTATGACAACTACTGCTTTTATTGTGAATTCAATTATGATTACATAACTTGTACAAGGTTACCTCTATACTATACTAGCAGATAGTAGCACAAGCTCCCGTACACCTAATTAGATGCCATCTAACCTAACCTTGACCTCCCTGTCTGTATGTCTGTCAGGCCGTTACACATTTCAAAATACATTACCTGACTATAGGGCTCCAGAGGGCCTCCCTGCTAACTAACTACCTACATTTAATCTTTGCTAACAGGGCTTTATCCTTGCAGAGTTCATTCAGACCCCAGCACTAATTTCACAGCATATCCTTAGTATTTTAGTATACCTCTGTTTTTGACCTTAAACTTCCAATCCAGATAGCCCAGTAGGACTGTGACCTGTCCCTAGTACCCTAGGGTCTGCCCTCCAAGGTCCTTTTCCTCCGATTCGAGTCTTTTGGCAGCCTGGTTGGTGGTACCCCTTACCGAGGTTCTTGCCTGTCTAATTTCTTCTACATTGGTATCTATTTTCTAGGTCTAGCCTTTACAGTAGTACTGTCAAAGATCCATGTTACCTCTCTATTCAGGTCTTCCCAAGTGGGCTTCAGTTATCCCAGTTCACAGATTTACATGGCCACAGATGCCCCATGACCTGCCAGTTATCTGATGTGACCATGTTACAGGTACTAATCCCAACTGATCGATAGATAGCCATTGTCGTATTACTGGTTTCAAGGACTTATCTTGTGTTTGCACTGCCCAATGCCAGTTTGCATTTCTCTGTGTAACTCCAACATTGCACAGATGCCTGTATACACTGATATAACATAGATGGTTTTCCAAATTTTCACTGTCAGTGGGTTTTGAACTCCCAACCTACTACTTGGAGGGTTGACAACTTATCTACTTCACTAAGTCGCCACACCCCCAAGTTCAAAGTATTATTAAAGATTGTATATAATATAAAAAATCTTTAGTACATTTTGACTTTACTAAGACAGCTAGAATTGGTCTAAATATATGCTAAAAAATAATAATAGTAGTATAATATAACATTAGACAGATGTATGTATTGCATATACATAAATATGTATATGTGTCTATCTACTACTTTTTTTTTTTTTTTTTAACCTTAAGCAGTTATGCTAATACTTTATTAAGATTCTTGAAACTATATATATATACATAATTACATAGAATTTCCCAATACCTAAGTTTAGCATTATTCAACCACCCTAATAGTATCTAAGTGCAACTTGCTGCACTATTTTAGTTAGAAACAGACTGCTCATCTAACTACTTAAAGCTATACCAGAAGGGTCTTCTCCCTTCTGTGACAAGCATATCAATTGTCTTCAATGCTTCATTCTTCATTTGTTTTATTTTTTCTGTTTTCTTTTCTTTTTCATCTTCTTTCAAAATTTTACTTTCTATCTTCTTTTTTTTTCATTTTCCTTTTTCTCTATCACCCTTTTTTATTTTATTTATTATATTGGAGCTCTTTTTCCATTTTTGTACTCTTTCACATCGAATTCTCCACACTTGGTTATAAAAGGTGTTCCATGCTGTTTTAGTTACTATGTCTATACATTTCTGTGTTGCATTTTTGTTTAACAGATATTCAAATTTTTTTTTAACTTTTAGTATTGTGAGTCCTTTTATTAGTGCTTTTCTGTTCTCAATTTCTTCTTCTTCTGTCTCTCTAAAGAGCATCTTATATAGCACTTGTGGTGAGATTCTATCTTTTTCTTTTTTTTTAAGACCATTTCATGCTGTTGCTACTGAAACTTTTTAGATCTGTTTCTATAAATTTCTTTGTTTGTTGCAGCTTGCCATATATGCTTGGGTTTTTATTTTACCATCTTGACAGACTTGACAGTCTGCTGTTATGTATACTTCTGGTTTTCTTCTGTTTAGTTCTTCTAATGTCAGTAGAGTTTCCATTATACACTTGATTGCTATAGCTCTTCTTGTACTAAGTCTTCTTGATGTGCAATATATTTCACTTGTTCTGTTCATTTCTTTCCAGAAGCTTGACCAGTTGTGTAGTGTCTGTTCAGTCTCTAGCTCTAGTAGTTTGATTGAATTTGTTTTTCACTATCTAGCTTTAATTTTAGCATTTACAATTATTTTACAAAGAAGCCATATTGGTATATTGATCCTTTTGTTTTCCCATTCTATATAGTACTCTATTCTGTTGCATTTGATTTCTTTTACTTTAATTATTTCTTTGCTGTTTGCTCCTTTCTTTGCAAGTAAATCTGCTTTATTATTCTACTTGTCTTCATTATGACTTTTGACCTTAACTATTTTTATTTTAATGTTTTTGCTTTTAATTAAATCTGTAATATTCATTATCCACATTGCATTTTTCTTCTTGAGAATTCTTTCGTCTCTCACACATTGAATTGCTTTACTAATATTTTTTAATACTATAATAGTATCTGTATATACTTCTATATTTTTTTTTCTGATATCATTAGAATTGCTAACCATATTGCTGCCAATTCTGCTATTGTTGCTAAAGGCCATCCTTCAAGTCCTAATGTCACTTTCTCTTCTGGCCAGTCTTTTTTATCTCCCAGTTGCACCCAACTGATACCCATCTTCCCTATACTCTTTTCTGCTTTTTCTTTATATAATGCACCATCTGTATAGAAAGTATATTTGTTTTTGTTTCTTTTTTTATTTCTTACTAGGATTTCTATTAAGTAATTGGCAATTTCATTGTTTAGCTCTTGCTTTTTAATTAACTCTATCTTTATTTCTTTTATTTGTTTTAATTCTATTAAGTTTCTTTTGTCTTTTTTCCAATCTTTTATTGTTCTATTGTCTGTTATCTGTTCAAGTATTGCATTGATCTTGTTATTGCTTTTCTCGATTATTGTTTCTGAAATCACTTTTATGTTATGATTATGTCTTATCTATTTTTCACAATTGACTATTGTCTGTTCTGATTTGTTTTTGCAACCTCTGTATTTACTTATTTCTGTAGTTGTTTTTCTTTCTTTTTTCTTCATTAACTAATGCTCTGCTAGTATCTTTTTCCTCTTCTTCTTGACTATTCTGCTGAGCCATTGGTTATGCTTTAACCCATGTATAATCTATTCTTTTTTTCTTCGATCTTCTGACAGTTTTGTTCATTTAATCTTTAATGCTTGAGTGTTGTATCTATTTGTTTTGTAATTGTTATGGATTTCTTTATTTATTTGCATTACTAACAGTTTCTTTTCTATTTCACCAAACCATCTGGTCTTTTTTCCTTTGCATGACAGTCCTAGGTGGCACTTGAGTTGCCTCTATATGATTAGATTTTCATCTTTTGGATCTATAAGCTGGTTTATGTATAACAGTCCCTATTTGTTTATTATACTACTGCTTGTTGCCTATGTTTTAGTTTCTATTATGTCTCTTATTTGTTTTCTGTATCTATACACTTTCCATAAAGTGTTTTTAGTTTTGATAGTTATACCTATTTCTTTTGCTTTAGCTATTGTATGACAGGCTAAATTGTTTCTTCAAAATTTCTTTTCTTCTAGTTCTCTCTCATAATTTCAAATATCATCTGTTAGCTCTGCATTCTGGCATCCTTATGTTATTCTAAGTCTAGTTAGCTCATCTAAGCTGTCCTTTTTATTAAGTCATAAATAAAGGCTACTTATTTGCTTTGTCATTATTTCTTAACTTAGTGATTTGCAATTGCCTAAATCTTTGTGCTCTACTATGCAATTATTCGCTGTTTTCATCATGTTGCATTTGTGTTTTGCTAGGTATATTAGTGGTTGATGTATCTTATTGATCATTTTTTCTGACATTTTTGTTAGTTGTAAGAGATAACCCAATTTAGAAATTATTACTGTATTGTTTATATATGCGATCTGGCTCATTGTTATTTTCTTGTATCTTAAGTCTTTGACTGTTTGACTGACTATTCCTTTCACTCTTTTGCCAATTAATGACTCTTTTATTCTACTGTTTAGCCAGATTCCTAGTGATCTTACAATTTTGTTTCTTGGTTCTTCTATAATTTTATTTTAACCGAATATGATTTCTCTTTCTTCTGTTTTGCATTTAGTGTTCATTACTATTAGCTTTAATTTAGACTTATTTATTTTGATATCATTGGCTATAAAGAACTCTTATGCAATTTTAAGGATTTTTAATAACTGCTCCTTGTTGCTGGTAATCTATGTTGTATCATCTGCATATGTTATTGCTGCCTATCTATATTTTGTTCTATTGTTGTTGCATATTCCTTCTACTATTTTCTATTTAACTATATAGTCTAATGTTTTGTCTTCTTGAATTTTTTCCAACAATGGGTCATAAAAAAGATGCCAGCTTAAAGGCAAGATTACTTCTTCTTGGTCTATTCTATCTTCTGCTATTATTTCTTCTGTTAAGCTGTAAGCTGTAATAACTTTAAGTTACTATTTACAAAAGAGGTTGGATATATACTCTCTTGTTTTCTGTAGTATTTTGACTCTTTTAAGAGTCCATTCTAGGCTTTTTAGTAAAACTGAATCAAAATCCTTTTTCATGTCTTATAGGAGTATTCATACTTCTTTGTTTTTTTCTTGTGCTTCTTCCATTATTATGTTCAATATATGTATTGATTGTTCTGTTGAGTTGCTTGGCAAACCTGCATAATTGGGTCCTTTCAGTATTTCTTTTTCTGTAAATATCTTGGCCAATTGTTTTGTTACTACTTTTGTAACTATTTTTCTAAAGGTCTCGATCAGTGCTATTGGTCTAATGTTATTTAAACTATATCCCCAGTCTTCATTTTTTGAAATTGGATATACTTGTGCTATCTTCCACTTCTTTGGAATTTTTCCTTTTTCTAGAATAATGTTTGCAAAAAGTTTAAAGATTTTCTGTGTTTTCTTTTCTGCATGCTTGATTAATATGTAGCTTATACCTGATATTCCTGGAGCTGTGTCAGTTTTAAGCTCTTTTAAAACATCTTTCTATTCTTTTTCTTTTATCTTTTCTTCTAGCATATTATACCAGGACTCCTCAATTCACTCTTTTGGCTTGTATATCTCTTTTTATTCTTTGGACATTTCTTCTAATTTTGTTTTTCTTTTTCTAAATTGGTTTTGAAAATGCTTTGTTAAACCATCTAGAACCACCTTTGGTTCTGTTATTGTTCTAATTCTTCTTTATCTTGTGTTATGAATCTGTCAAAAACTATCTTTTTGAATGGTCTATTTAGTAAGCTAGCAATCATTTATTCTTAATTTGTCTTGATCATTTCACATCTTTTGTTTATGTTTTCTTCTATCTGTTTTCTTTAAGCTCACTTCCATTCTCTTTTTTTTTTCTCTTTAAAAATTCTTTGCCAGCCTTTTATATCTTTTATTCAGGCTTCTGAACATTGTCTGTGCAACTTTGGTAGCATTGCTTTCATTCTTTTTTTTATAGCTTTGAGCTTGTTGTTTATTTCTATTACTTCTTTCTTTTCTGCCTCCTGATTCTTCTTTGTCTTCACTTTCTTAATTATCTGCTGCAGCTTTATAATGTATTTGTCTTGCTGCTTCTTTTCCTTGCTTTGTCTTATATTTATTTTTGTATTGAAGATCTTCTTTTTTAGGATTTGTTTATTCACTGCTTCAATTATAGCTTCTTCTATTATGTCTCATATTAAATCTAATACATTTATGTTGCAATTTGCATCTATTTTATTTTCTTTTAGTTGTTTAATAACTTTTTTCCATTCTAGCTGGTTTTGTAGTTTTCTTGCATATTCTTCCTAGTCTTTTTGTTTTGCTTCTTCATATAGATAAATTATCCTTGTTTGGTTTGTCTATTTAATGTTTATACTATTACTATTTGCAATTATATGTCTGACCCATATTTTTGTTAGTATTATCTTGTGATTACTATCAGTCAGTTCTTCTGCATCTTCTATGTTTGCTTTTTGTAAACCTGATGCAAGTGATTCTGATAATTATATATAGTCAATTCATGTTGCTGCTTCACAGCTTGACTATATATATGCCTTTTTTGTTAAATGGAGGCTTCTGTATGAGTCTGTAAAATCTTGTCTTTTGAGTCAATTAAATAGTAGTAATCTCTTATAGTTTGTTATTTGTAGATGTTGTCTATCTAGTACATTGTCTACTGTATGATTAAAGTTTCCTAAAATAATCATTTCTGTATGTCTCTTTCTGTTTGTTATTATTTCTATCACTTTTTGTTAAATGGTCATGCATATTAACTTGTTGTTAGATGAAATTTATAGTCTTATTACAACTAGTTCTAATTGTTTAAAATATAATCACACTTTTATTATATATTCACTAACCCTTTTGATGGCTTTCACATGTTTTTTCCACTTCTTTTCTATCAGTATACCAATACCTGAACCTTTTTTCTTGTCTGGTGCTGCACTAGTCCAATAACCCTTATATTGTGTATTGAGATCATATATTAGGAATTTTCTTTTTTTTTCTATAATATTTGTTTCTGTTATACCTAATATTGATATTTCTTCTTTTTCTGCTCAACCTAAAAGATTTCCTAGTTTCCATCCTCTAGTTTTAAGTTCATTAATATTGTGGCATGCTATTCTAAATTCCTTTCTACCTGTTTGTTTTCACTTTTTTTTAAGTTTGTTACTTTCTTCTACTCTAACTGTCTCTTTTCCTTTGTCTCTGTTTTTCTTGCTAAAGTTTTTAAGAGGATAAAGAGTTTTTTCTCTTTGTGTTCTTTCATATATTCTTCTTTCATTTTGCAGGAAGTTTATAATCTCCTTATCCATGTTTGTGTTTTTAACTATAGCAATTTTTAGGAGTGTTAAGCAGGATTCTTCTGCTCTTCACTCATCTTTTCTAGTTTTTTAAGTATTTTTTGTAATGTAGTTTGATGTTGATCTATTCTTTTTCAGATGGTTAATATGTCTTTTTTGTTTTCTTTGTTGTCTTTGCTATTTTTATTTATTTCTGCATTTGCTGTTTCTTTTTTATAGTTTAGTCTTCTATCAACTTCTTGTTGTTTATTATTTGTGTTGTTTTCTTTCATTATTTTTGTTTTGTAAATCAGCATGTTTTTACTTTCTGGTCTTCTTTCTTCAGTCAATTTCCAGTACAGTGTATAATTGTAATATCTGACTAGCTTACTACTTGCTTTCATAAGGTCTGTGCTATTTTTAAAGATTATTATTGCTATGCTTCTCAGATTTTCATTTCTGTTAGAAGAAATGTGAACTGCTTTTGCTTCTTTGTTTCTGAGACTTCTTAGTAATAATACTTTTGAGGCTCCTCTCACTAATTCCATGAGTTTACTTGTATGTTTTTTTTATTTTTCTTTTTGTTCATAGTCTTCATACCTCTATATGACACATGCTAGATTATTGTTTCCAATTGGCAAGAACTATGGAGCTCTTTTTTTTTCAAGTAAATAGATTTGATTATTGCTAAAGCTTTGAATCTTGTTTTTTTAATCTTAACCACTTGTGCACTTTTTATATTTCTATATATATACTTGACTTCTTCTTCTTTTATATCTGCTGGTAGGTTCCAGATCATTAAAAATTTGTTTGTCTTTTTCATTTCTATTACTTTTTCTTTTTCTTTCCCTTTGTATGTTTCATAAGATTCCTTGACTTGGTTTTCTCTTAGTGGAGTTACTTTTATTTGATACTTGGTTTTCTCTTCTTTCCTTTCTTTTACAACTTGTACTTCTTTGATGTTTTGTCTTTGTAATTCTATTGTTGCTTTTTCTCTGCTATAATTGCAATCGAAATCTATTTCTATCTATTTGCTATTTTCTTTAGTTGTTTCTTCGACTGATTTTATATGCTTGTTTTCTTCTAATATTGCTTTCATATGTTGCAACTTTTCTTGAATTGTGCTATCTTTCAAGTTGAGTGCTGGTATTTCTATACAGTGTGAGCTGTTTATATTATATTTTTTATTTGCTGATGCCCAGATGCTTCGTTCTAATGATATATAAGTTTCTTTTATTTGTTGATTATGTGTTTGTGGTTTATCATTTTGTATTGCTTTTGTTTTTTGTTTGCTAGTGCTGTTGTTATTTTTTGTGTTTGCTTTTCACTCTTCCTTTAGTTCTTCTACTTCTGTTTGCTGTCTTTTCTTACTACACTCTGCTTGCATATTTTTATTTTTAATGACAATTTCAATATCTTGTATCTTATCTTCTTCTCTAGCAACTTCTTCTGATTTCATGTTTAAAAGATAGTTTACTGATTTCAGGTTTAGGCTCATAATTCTGATTCTTTTAGCACAGTCTTTGACAATTTCACTTTGTAGCCATGTGCTTTCTGCCTTCTTCAGTGCTGCTATTATTTGACTATAAAGAAGCAAGTCATATACAGTGATTTTATCTACATCTTCAACTACTGGACTTTTTGCTATTAGCTCTATATCATCTGAACTTGATAGTTTTGCCTTATCTAAAACTTTTACTAGCTCCTTATTATTTACATATTTAACTACTCTTGCCCCATAGTTGCTAATATATTTAAGCAGACTTTGTGTTTGTGCACTTTTTATATAAACCAAATCTTCTTCTAGATTTTTCTGCATGTATATATTTGTTTGTTTATCTTTGTTTGTTGTTGTATGCCTTATTTATTACTAAATTTGGGGGATCGCTAAAGCAGGGCAACTATTAAATCGATGGTCCAGGGGGTCCGTCAGGTCAATTGATCATCTAATCAATGCAGCCAATCAACACTATCATATAATTTTTTTTTTTTTTTTTTTTTTTTTTTAAATCAAATTTTGCGTGTTTACGTTTGAGTGAGAACACAATTTTTTTTTATAACTATTCTAGCTTGCCACCTGCAAGGGATTTTCTTTCTTTCAATAAAAAAAAAAAAAAAAATTTAAAATTTCATACACAATAATAAATTTTTGAGCAACTCTGACTTGACTATCCACAAACACTTGCAAAACAAGCTCTGGCTAAATCCTACAACAACGAACATGCAAGCAGCAAAGAAACAAGTTTTGGCTAAATTCTGCAGCAAATGAGCAGCTTTTAGATGAAAAAAAAAACTTTTACCAAATTGTAAACAACAAAACTAAAAAAAAAAAAAAAAATGAACAAAAAAAAAGTAGATAAAAAAATTATACAAACACTGCTACAGTCATGTCAACCATCTGGGAATGCTTTTTTAATGTAACTGAAACATTTGAGCTATCCACTGAAGACTTTAATAAGCAGTGGGCTCTTGTTAGTAATATTTAGACAAGATTTAATGAATACATGTTAAATAATGGTGATGAGTATAAAACTTTCATTTGTAGACTTTCAAAACCCAAGGAATCAAGCAGAAGAAAAGAAAACACACCTCTTGAAAAGCTTCGCATAATCTGGAAAAAACCCGCTAATGATTGTGAAGCAAGAATTAGAATAACATGGTTAGCAGCCTTAAATATGGTTAGAATTAAGAGGGTAAGAACGATTTTTAATATATTTTTTTTTGAAACATTGTAATTTTTTAAAAAATTAAAAAATAAAATATAATTTGTAGGTAAGTGGCATTCCTGATCATAGTCATTTAATTGAAGAAAACAATATGCATAAACGGTTAAAATTTATCAAAGATATGGTTAGTAGTAAGGCGATTAAGGATTACAAACCCCCGACAATCACTACTGTTATTAGGAAAGAAGTCTTTAAATTACATGAGAACTTGGGCATGAAGTATTTGAAAACTAAAGAGGTTGCTAATATCAAGCAGAAGCTTGTTGGTCCAATGAATTCGCATCTTGTTGGAGATGCAAATTTAAAATCCAATATTTATGATACTACCAAATTTTTGCTAAAAAATAATTATCAGATTGAGTCTTTTTAAGTGCGAGAATCACTTGTGCATTTTCACAGCCTCTGTTTTGCAAATACTTAGCAAATAGAAAATTTAATGCGTTATGGTTGGTTAACGCTAATGGATTCTACTCATAATACTAATAAGCATAGATGGTGCTTATTTACTTTATATATCCGCAATGGCTGTAGTTGTTAAAATGCTAGTGCTCATTTTTTTGTTAATAGAGAAACAAGTGAGGCTGTTGCAGCAACATTAAGAATTATTCGAAATTTTGCTCCATGCTGGAATCCACGGTACATGCTCTTTAATCAAAGCAGTGTAGAATCCAATGGTGTCACACTATCTTTTCCAGGTCTTTCTGTAGGTAGGGAGTGAAAATTATTATTTTATACATGTATATATTTTTTATATTTATATTTATATATATATATTTTTTGTATGTATATGTTGTGCCTCAGACTAACGCTTGCTTCAAATGTTGATCGGCCTAGGTTAGGTTAGGTTAGGGTAAGAATTTGGGAAGGAGGAGGGTATAGTTTAGGCCAATTAATATCGATCAGTTAATACTTGCCAAAAAATCGACATCTGAGGTACAACATACATATATATTTTTTTATATATATATTTTTATCTTATTTTATTTTATTTTTTAAAATAATTTTATGTAATGTTATAAGTTGCAAAAATATAAATAATTTTACTTACAAATTAATTACTTGGATTTATAGAAGAGCAAGAATGTGATGTTCTTCTTTGTACCGTATATATCATACAAACATAGATAAAAAATATTTACCATGGTCCCACACTTAATAAAATGGTTCACGCAATGTACAAAATAACACAAGTTGGATGTGAAGACATCATTTGTGATGCTATTAATACCTGCCTCATTCAAGCCAATGCAAAATACATTTCCAGAAACTATTTAAAAAATTTGAGACAATGGTCTCTCTGGGCTTGACAACATTCACCACTTCTTCTTCAAATTACTTCTACTAATGCTCTCGAATCTTTCCACAGTAAGTTAAAAGCAAAAATTTCTATCCAATATGGTTTGATTGGCGAGTATCTTTACTAGTTTGAAATTTTTTTTTAACTTTTTTTGTGTAAAAAATTTTGGCCAGGTTTTATCTATTACTCACTACATGGTAATATTGCAGCAAAGCGAATTTGCATTGCTAAGAAAAAAGAACTCAGGTTTTTATTTTTGCTTGATAATAATATTATTCAGATATCTGGTAAGTATAGCACTATATACCTGGATTTGTATTTATTAATTTACTGATATATACTTTGATTATTATAATTTAATAATTTAGTATTCAAAAACCTTAATTCATCAAAGTCAAACAAAGATTACAATCATGGGCTATCAAAGCAAAATGAATATAAAGTCTATGACTTCAATTCAATCGTTTATGGAATGCTGGCATAGATCGTTCCTCATTGTCTTATTAAGCATGGATATAAACATGGTAAGAGATCTGACATCTATAGCTTTGGGCAAATTCTCTGGAAAATTTCAAGTAGAAAGCTTCTGTTCTTATCCATTGAATCTGACTTATGCTTGCTACGCTTGCTGTTCATATTTTCAAGGGAAATAGAAGGTCTATAGAGTTACACCATCTCAATGTATCAAACTTTACAAAAAATGTTGGAAAAGTGAATTTGGAAATCACTAGAAAAAAGAATAAGTCTCAATGCTTTAAAACAGATGAAACTTTTAGTCAACAGCATTCTATTGGAACATCAGGAAATTTTTTCAAGTCATTAAAGTAATTTAAGCTTACTTGTAAATCCACTTAAATTTACAGCATTTTACTTTATTTATCTATACTTTGGTGGAAGACAGAACTATTCTTAAAATTTGAGAAAAGAAGTATATAAATTCTTGAGCAAGGCAGATTTCTCAATGCATTGGAACTATTTGAAGAAATTCTTGGAAACAGCCAGCATAGTCCTAAAGATCAAATAAGTGTATTGATCTAGAGTTTTTCTTGTAAGTTCTGGTCTGAAATTTCATTAACAATAGTGTTGTAAATTTTCAAAATAACGGGCATGGGCATTATTTTGAATTTTGGCCTGAATTAAGTTTAATTTGGGACAAAATTTGAAATAATGCCCATATCCATTATTTCGAGAATTTATGGTATTTTTGCAAAAATATAATTTTCTACATCACACTGACTTCGCTAGTTCTTAGCTCAAATGAACTTGGACAATTAAGAGGAAAAATATGCACTTTCGAGAATGCTACTAAAAGATTTAATTTTTACTAGTAATGATTCTGGATCAGGTGGAGGAAAAAAGCATTAGCATTACACTTTGCAAGAACAACACTTTAATTTTTGACTCGATTGAACTTGGATCAGGAGGAGGAAAACATTAGCGAATGATTTTCCAAGAACACTATGTTAAAAACTTTAATATTACTAGTAATGATCTTGGATCAGAAGGAAAGTCTACTTTGTAAAACCGCTACACTGGCTTCTTTGAATCTTGAAATTAACAATCTTGGATCAGGAGGGGGAAAGTCATTAGCAGGTACACTCTGTAATAATATCTCGCTGACTTATCTTAACATTTGATCTAATAATCTTGGCTTAATTTGAATTTTTTTTAAGTTTTTTTTTAAGCATTTGAGCAATGATATCTTGGGTATGACCCAGTTTTTTTTGATGTTCAGAGATGAATTTGGATTCTACAGATCAGTGGTACTTAGACATTAAATTTATTAGGAATTTTCAGGTATAGCATTTTCATTTAAAGTTTTAAAAAAATGATTAAGATTTATTTATTTATTTTATTTATTTTTTAGCATGCAAGTTTGATTGGTTACAATATTATCATGTTATGAATGATCGATGAATCATAGCACAAAATTTTTCATCCCTTTTTTTTTTATTTTTTTTTTTAACATAGTATTTTTTTTTTATCATCATTTAGGGGCATGTCACATTCTTTTAGAACTTGACAACAAAAAGATGTTAACTGCAAAAGAAACTGCAATCGAATTTCACACTAAAAGAATTTCTCTCGCCAATATTAGACCAGAAGTTCTTAATGAAATACATAAATTTCCTTTTTCTTTTTAAAGATTTATCGCAGAAGAAGTACATGCTATTGCAAAAAGACTAGAAGAAGGGAAGTGCCTACCAAACCTTGCAAGTGCAGAATGTTCGTGCAGATTCTTCAATCAGTATATGCTACCATGTCATCATATTTTTCATGAACAACTTTGTGGTGCCAATATTTTAACTCCAGAAGCTTGGGCCAGCTTTCAAGAAACTTTCGAAGAAAGTGGAATAGAAGTATATCAAACCCATAGTGTTGTGAGGTACCTGTTACTCAGATATCTGCGGTAGATAAAGCAGCTGAAAAAAGTTAGCAAAAAATAAATGAATTATTAGAAAGAACCCGAGACTGCTACTACAGATTTGCAAAGAAAAGCTCTGATAAAGCATTATGATTCATTGGCAATTTGGAAAAAATGCTAGAGCCAGCAATTAACTAAATTTTTGTGAAAAAAAAAAATTATATATATATATATATAACATTGGTTATTGATTCGGAATAGAATGAAATAAGTTGAAAGGATAAGAACAAAGCATTTATTCATTATAATAATCTGTCGAGATGGATTGGAATAAGATTTGAAAAAGATAGTGTAAGGCATTCATTTGTTCATTATAAAAAATATGCCGAGATAATCAAATGTACTATATGTGCAAGAAGTAATAAAGCAATAATATTGTAAACATATAATGCTGGGTTGTATTTTTTTTTTTATTTGTCCAAAAAGCTTTTTTTTTGAAAAAAAATTAATATAAAAACTTAAGAATATTAAAGTTTTTCTTAACTGTCTATTAACTTAAATAGCTCATTTTATTAAATACGAATTAATAAATTTTCTTTGTACTCGCACACAAATAATATATAAAAAAAAAGAAATTAAATAGTATCCATTCATGAACTGAATAGCTTGCTTAGACTAATCAATTTTTTTCGTATTTAAGCTAAATTAACATGAATTAAAGAAAATTGAATAGGAAATAATGATTTTAAACTAGACCAATAAATTTTTTTTATACTTAAGTACTAAATCAACATGAATAAAATGAAATTATGCAATGAATTAACCTGAATTAAAGAATTAGATAGTAAATATTCATGAACCCGAATAACTTATTATAAACAGATTAATAAATTTTCTTTATACTTATGTACTAAATTAAAATGAAATTAAATAGTAAATATTCTAATCTTAATAAATTTTTCTTTGTATTTACGCATTAAATTAATCTGAATTAAAAGAAACTAAATAATGAATTCTCATGAATCTGAATAGCTTATTTAAAACCATTATATTAATAATTTTTCTTTATACTTAGCACTAAATCAACAACAAAATGAAAATAAATAATGAATATGTTATTGTCACTATTATCTGTTAAAAGGATCCACTCGATTATGTCTCTATAAGATGTGGCTTAAAGCTGAAATTCTTCAATACAATCTTAATATTCTTATTTCCACTCGTTCATTCTTATGTCATAAATTTGAATCTTAAACACTTCGATTCAACAGCTAAATTAATGCATAACTTATTCTAACTGACAAGCTTTATTTTACAAATGATTAATTTACAGACAAGTTCATTTCGTAGACAATATATTTCACCGACAGCTTATTTCACAGAAGTTTTTTTTATAAACCACACTAACCTTAACTTTAATTCTAGCCTAACCTTAACGACACTGACTAGAATTGCTTTGTTTGTGAAATGAGCTGTATCCTGTCTACGAAATGAACTTGTCTGTAAATTAATCGTCTGTAAAATAAAGCTTGTTTGGTGAAATAGAGTGCTTTGAAGTGATTGTCAATGAGTTGATCAGAATCGTATTCTTCTAACATACTGAGTTTGTATTCTTTAATTGCCTCATTGCCCACCATTCTTTAATAAATTTAACCATTTATACATATCATTATCTTCCATTAAATGGTTATTATTCATCTACAAATTTGTTTTATTAAATTATTTATTTTTCTATTTATTAAAAAACTCCATATTACAATATTTTAAATTAATATTTTAAAACTCTTACTCTCTCAATTCTAATTCTAACTTCACGGGGTTTTTCCAGGTATGCGAAGCTTTACAAGAGGAAGATTTTTTGATTCCTTGGGCTTTGAACGTTTACAAATGAAATTTGATTTTTTTTTTATTTTTATTGTTACTAGTTTTGTCATTTGTTATGGGTTTTCTTTTTAATAGCCAAAAGTTGCTCGTTTGTTGCAGGATTTAGCCGGAAATTGTTTCTTTGCTGTCTTGCAGATAGCCAAGTCATAATCATTTATATGTATAAGCTTTAAGCTTTCAGACCCTATTTTTATTTATTTATTTATTTTTTTTATGCTTACTGGCTTGCCATGGGGGGTTTTTTTCTTTCTGTAAGTAATGTTCTCATGGAGAATGAAAAGTGCGAACACATAAAATTCAATACGAAAAAAAAACTTATATCGATAATCTCATGGAGAACAAAAAGTGTAAACACATAAAATTCGATATGAAAAAAATTTTTATATCCATAATCGATTAAGATGTGTGGGGTGCGTTGATTGGCTGCATTGATTAGATGGTCAATTGACCTGACAGACTCTCTGGACTGTCAATTTAATAGTTACCCTGCTTTAGCGGACCCCTAAATTTGTATATGTCTGTGTTTGTTTACTTTTGCTTTTGGTCACATGTTTCTGCTTATTGTTTTTAGAGTCAATGGTGATTCCAGAAAAGTTTTTTAATTTTCAAAATTTTTTTTTTGTTTTTTGCAAGATTTCTGTTCTAGTGCCTTTTACTTCTTTTTAGTTATTATGTCTCTATACTATTTTTATGCATTTTATCTTTTTGCTTCTTTTTTCTTATAACACTTTTGTGTGTTTTCTATGTTGTTTTTTGCATTGTTGTCGATTTTGTATTTTTTTCAAATTTGTAAAAAGGGATCAGTAGAAAGAGTCCATTTTCAAAAAAAAATATGTCTGTCTACTACTTTTGTTTAAGACTTTTTTATATATTATATTATTAATATTATATATTACTCTAATTATATTAACATTTAATTATAATAATATTTTTTAAAAATTTTATATATAAATATCTTTAGAAGTTGTCAATATAATCAAAGTAATATTGCTTTTTAGTATATAGTTAAATTTTTTTTTTAATCCTTTAAAAAAAGTTTTAGCATTTTAAATTATAAATGTTTTTATATAAAGTAAGATTTTTGATACTATTGTTCTTTATAGATTATAATTACAATTACAAATTTTTTATTTATTTAACTTTTAGTAATATACTTAATACAAGTTAATAGATAAGTGCTTTAAATCAAGACAATAATGTTTTAGTTTTTTATTCTTAAATGCTATTACTTTAAGACAATAAAACTACTTATAATATTAATAATACCAAAAAAGAAAAACTTTTTAATAAACTTAGTTTTGCTTAATTCTTTTTTGAATTTTATAACTAGTTTAGAATTAAGCCTAAAGATAAGCTAATAACTAAGACCAAATGTAAGGTTAAAGATTGTCAAACTTAATATATATGATATAGTTTAACAACTAATTTAGTCAATTATCTCTGTGATATTTATTATATCACAAAAACATAACTTGAATATAACTTAATTAAAGAGCTTAAAAAATTCTCTCAACAAATTATAATTTATTTAGCATCAAAACAACAAAAGCTTATACAAAACATTATTATATTTTTTATTTTCTATATATTTTTCTTATCTTTAATAAAAAGTAAAAATTTTTGTATCTTTTTAAAATTATTTGACTCTTGATACAAACTGTCATGTATAAATATAATTAAAAATAAAATTATAAATAGAACAAATTATATAACCTAAATTATTAAATATATATTTATACAAATAAATACAGAATTATTTATATTTGACTTATAAACTTCTCAAGTGCATAATTCTTATTTAGGCATAATTTGTTACTAAATTTCAGATGAATTTTGTATTTATAATCTTTCATTAGGTATAATTAAAATTGGTGCATATAAAACTGCTAATAATATTATTGATTTTATCAAATCTATGTTTAAATAATTTGGCCTAAAAAAAAGTAAAATATTAAATATAATTACAAATAATAGTTTTAATGTTTTTTTTTTAATGTTAAGATAAGTACATGTGACTCAGAATTTTATTGATAGTATTAGTTGGCTTGTATCTGTTGATATAACAGCATAGAAGTGATCATAGAAAGAGTATACAACTAGCCACTCATACAACTTTAGTTATTGTCTAATTTAAGTAGTCTGCTCAAAGGTTCTATACTAGTTGCTATATCTAGGATCTACTTGTAAGACCTCTATTTAAATACTTTGATCCCATATCTACTACATTCTACTAATAACTCTAGTAAACCAGTAAAGCTATGCTATAGTCACTAAATCATGTTTAACTTTGTACTAAACCTATCAATGCATTTTGTATTTTATACTTACAGCTCACTTGATATCACTTTGGCCTAAACTATCACTTGCAGTCAGGGCTAATTATTAAACCACTTTTATCTTTGTAAGGTTTACCCAAAATCCTGATACTCATCTTTTTGACATCTTCTTTATCATCTTCTACTAACTGCTACTTAGGATTGACAGGACTTCTCAGACTTTCAATTCAGATGACCTGATATAATATACCTTAGTATTCTTTTTTCTAGTAATTTTGGTAGCCTAGTTGGTCATATGCTTCTCTATACATCTTTCTATCTGGTTTATTCACCTATCCTTTTGAAAGTGTTTTATGAGCTTTCATCAGTCTGACAGCATTGTCAAAAGTTTTGTACTATCTTCTTATTCAGAATTTTCAAGTAAATTTCCAACTCTTTAGTTCTTTCACTTTTCATGTTCAGTAGTCTTATTATAAGTTTGCATTAAAGTCTTATACAATACTAGTTATTAACATTCCTCTATATAGATGTAACATTACACTTAGCATAGATGCCCCAAGCTCCTATTCAAGATGGTGCAACTGAAGATTACAGATATACTAATCCAACTGATTGACAGAAACAGTTACTATAAAACAGATTTATTTTCTAAAATTTGTTATTTATGAGATTTGAACTCTAAATCTGCTACTTGGAAGTTGACAACCTGACTACTTTACTAGGTTATTACATTTCTAATAATTTTAATGTTAAATAAGCTGTTATACAATTATTAGCAAAACTTTAGTTTTAAACTCATTTATTAATATTTTTTGTATTATGTATATATTGCATTAAGTATTAAAGCAGATTTAAAGGATGCAGGCAACTTACTTACAAAATGTAAGCTTTAAAGTAAGAAAAAAAATAAAAACAATTAAGAAAAGCTCAATTTAGAATAGATATATTAAAAGCTAATATAGTTTATATAATAACAAATATAATAATATAGTAGAATTTCATTTATATAGCTCTTAAAAAACTTATTAAACTTGAGTAATCAATTAAGTGACTAACCAATAATCTTGAAAATTTAAACAATAATAATCATTATTATAATAGTGCTGATATTTGTAACAAGTTATTATTAAATAAAGAATTCAAAATTGTGTAGACTTTTATTAAACTTTTATGCCTATTTGTTAAAGCTACTAAGATTTTTCTAGATCAAATTATGCTATATTAACTATTATAGTTCTAACAATTAAAAATTAGTTTACAAGCTAAATAATACAAATAGTAATTTAAATATTGTAAATAAGATAAAAACAAAATTTTTATTTAATCTGTCAAGTTAATAGTTCTAACTGCATAATTATAAAATATATATATCTTTACTTAATTCTTAATTTAAGAATCTATCTTTTTGTTTAAATATAAATATAATATATAATAATTATTATATAAATATGTAATAAATAACTTAGTTATTCACAGGTTCATATCTATGGCCTTTGGCTACAGATTTAAATATGAATCTATATGTATAACTAAGCTATTCAATATATTTATACAATAACTATCTTATTATATGATGTCTGATATAACAATTTCATACCTTAACTAAATAAAAACAAGCACAAGTTGTTACATAAGACCTGTACAATAAATCTGATATGCTTATAAAATAATATAGTAAGTATTTGTATTATTTCATAAATATATAGATAAAATTTCTTAAATATCATTTTGTAAAATAATATAAATGTTACAAAGCCAAAATTTGCAAATTTTATCTAATAAGATTTGCTAATTTAGCTTTGCAGCACTTATATAGTTACATTATATTATATTTAAAAAAGTCTAATTAAATTTAAACATTATCTACTATTTATAGTTCTTATATTTAAATACTAAAACAAAGAATGATTAAAAGGTCATAAAATCAGTTTAATAAATTAAGCAAAAGTACAAATTAAGTTAAAAATAGCACAAGTTTATCTAGAAAAAAGACTGCAAAAGAGACAAAATCAGCAATAAAAAGTCTTTTTTTTAGTCTAACAGCAGTATAATAAATTTGTAAAACAAACAAAAATTAACAAATATCTTATGCTTTTTGAAATTAATCTAACAGAAAAAAAATAATCTGTTAGTTTAGTAAAAGTAGCAAAGATCAAACTTTTTAACTCTTTGTATACTTACAAAAACATACCTTGCAATTCTCACTTTTTCTGTCTTTTTAGAATTTTGTTTTTAAATGCTAACAATCAAATAACTTCTAAATCAAACTAATTAGATTCTTATCTTTTGCATCAATTATTATTTTTAAAATAAAATTTTGCTTATCTAGATATTTTTTTCTAATTAAATAAAATTATTTTATTAGCTTTTTTTTTATATTTATTCTCTTATAAGTTCTCTTAATAATTTAGAATTTTAAAATTACACTTTTTAGAATAATATTTATATATTAACAAATTTAGTTAATACATATTATTTAATTAAATTTTATTTATATTTTATCTTTTTTTTTTGTTTTTGATATTAAAGTAACCTCTTTAATCTTTTAACTTTTATTAATAACTTTTTTGATAATATAATTTTATAAACTATTATAAAAAAAGTATACAATTAGCTATATATATAACTTTTTTATATTAACTATTTAAGAAGTTTGCTTAAAAGTTCTTTACTAATTGTTATATCTAATACTTATATTTGAATATTTTATTTTAAACACTCTAAACCTACATTTATGTTAATATTACTGAGTTATGCCTAGGTTATTATTTTAATTTTAGAACTATTTTATCTTTGAGATAAATTTTCTAAAACCTTCTGTACTTATTTTTATAGCTAACCTAGTATTGCTATAGTAAAACTAATACTTGTAGTTAGAGTTATATCATTTAACTGCTATGCTTATATAAAGTTCACTTAAACTTCGATATTTACTTTATAGCATATGCCTAGTACTTTAGTATATTTCTGCTTATTCTTTAGACTCTTAATTCAAATAGCCTATATAGGACTATGATCAGTTTATCAGTATATCAGGTTGGTTTAATATCTTTTTTCTAGTTTATTCTAATGGCCTAGTTGGTAATATCTCTAAAACTTCTAATCTAAAGGGTTTTGCTTATCTAAATACTTTAATATTAGTATCTGTTTTCTTAGTTTAGTCTTTACAGTAGTGTTATCAAAAATCTGTACTACTTCTTTACTCAAATCTTCTCAAATAGACTTTAATTTCAATAGATTTACATGGTTATAAGAACTTATCTAAAGTTTATATAACCTAATACCAGTTAATATTTCTTTGTATAACTAGTTATACAGATGCCTTATAACCTGTTAGTCATGCTAATATATTTACTATTACAGATATCTTAATCTAATTATTAGAAACAGTTGCTATAATATGAGTATTATATAAGTAATTATCTAAATTTTTATTATTAATAGGATTTAAACACTTAATCTATTACTTAGAAAATTAACAACTTATCTACTTTACTAAGTCATTACACTTCTTATATCTTACTTTTTTGTCTTTTTAATTATCAATATTTTATTACTTAGTTGCTTATATACACTTTAAATTTAAAAATTATTATTAATATAAAATATTATATTACAGAGTTACTTTTATAAATATTAATAGAAAAAAAGTATTTATTCACAAAATTTAGCAAAATAAAAAATCAATTTTATTATATAATTATAAAGAAAAAAATCAAATTAAAAAAAAAAACTTTGAATTTTAAACTTTTAAAATTTACTAAAAAACTGTTATGTTTTTTTAGATTAAGATATTAAATTATACAAATTTAATATATTGATTTTTATAATATAAAACTTTTAAACAGACTTAGTCAGTTAGTTTTTTTTTATATTTCATATATAAAACTTTCATAAAATTTTTATAAATTTTTTTTAAAATCTTTTTTTTTTTTGGTGTTAAGGTGAAGCCTTGCTCATATCTTTATTAATAATTTTAACTGTATATTTTAGTACAAAAGTACTAAAATAAACTAAGATTGTTTGTAACAAAAT
>CAJVQA010002525.1:0-21741 GCA_910591915.1 Cetraspora pellucida | reverse complement strand
TTGTACACTCGTCTAATAGTTCATTATAGATACGTCTATATAAAACATGTACCCGATATAAGTATTAATAAAAAGCTTGGACCAAAGAGATTACCTTAATACTGAAAAAAAAAAAAAAAGATGATTTTTGTTGTTTGGAATAAGGTTATTTTTTTTTAAAACAAAAATGCTCTTTATTTATAATAAATGTTTTATTTACATTTGCAATTAATTTTTTTTATAAACACAATATATTTTTTATACTCTATATTCTAACTAAATCTAATAAAAAGCTAATATTTAATTTAACTTATATATAGATAAAATAGCAAAAGTGATATAAATAACATAAGTAACATTTCTGTTACTTTTGTGTAATTTTGAATTAGGTCAGAATTGTTGCTTTGATACAAACTCTGTGATTTCAAAAATCAAATTTATAATATATTAATGCTATATATATAATTTTTTATAAATTTTTATCATTTTGCATATACACATTGTAATACATCTATAAGATCAGATATAAAATGAAATTAAAACAAACAATTAACACATTAATTTAAAATAAAGGCAGTATTAAAATAAGTTAGAATTAAGTAATACTAAAAATAGTTTTTATATCAAAATCTTGCAAAGAATTATTTTTATTAGAATGCAAAAAATGGCTTTATAAGCAAAATTTTAAACTACAAGTGAGTTTCAAAAAGTTAGTATTTTCTTTTGATTTTACATTACACCTAATCTTACAATCTAATTAGTTGATCAAATAGGTACATTACAATGCATATGTGCTAAATTACATAACCTTTTTTTATATTTAATATTATCTTAATTTAAATAGAATTATCAAACATATAATATCAATATATCAACAATTGTTTTTACAAGTTTCTACAGTCAACCCTCTATAAATGCACCCTCTATAAATGCACACACTATGTATGCCTTCTCTAAATGCACACTAATCTTCTGTCCCAAGCATATAGAGCACTTAATAAAATGCTCTTTATAAATGCATGCCCTCTCTAAATGCACATGTTTAAAATTTTGCTTATAGTCCCAAGGGGGGTGCATTTACAGAGGGTTGACTGTATTTAGAAAAACTTTTAATAACCTTAAATTTAATATTAATTATGTTAATTTATATATTTAACAGCTATTAAGCACTTTTTATATATATCTTCTACATTTTCTAATATGATTATAAACAATTTTAACATCTCAAAAATCTTTTAACTAAATAGTTACACTTATAAACTTTAAAAAATATATTTATTTAACTTTACAAACAATAATTTTATATTTTATACTAATAGTTCTGTTATTACTATTAGATCAAAACAATATTTTATAAACATAAATAGATTAAATTTATAAATATAATTAAATTATTTATATATGTTGTAGTTAGATTTGAGATTCTTTAGATTTGAAATCCACTTAAGTGAATTTTGAATTAACTCAAGCTAATTTTAGATCTTTAAAAATATTAAATAATAATTATTTAATTAATTATATATTAGTAATTATATTAAATTGCATATTAATAATTGTGTTTTGCAAAAGTTATTAATTTAAAATATCAATACAAGAAGAATATCTTTTTATTTTAAGACAGGTTTTTAATGAACTAATTAATAAATATCTTGATAAAAAATCACTTGTATGGCATTACAAAACTTTTATTTCATAAACAGACTATAATCTTATAATTACAATACTTCATGAACCTGCTAATATGAGTTTAAGAACTTCAAAAGATTGATACTGAATTAAGAATTCTTTTCAGATGTGGGAGTTAAAAACTGAAACAAATTCAAATACTCAAATCATTATTATTTCATTATTATTTCTAAAAATGAAAATGTGTCAAAATTGTTGTTTATTGTATGTCTCTTTAATTATTTTTATGACATATTATCTAAGATTCATATGAGTATTTTAAAACTTGTTGGGGCATCAAAGATATAGAATGTTGTAAGTAAATTTATTGAACAAATTTTTTTTAATTATTACAATAAATACAATTATAACAATAATTTTTATTTTTATTTTTTTTTTTTTAGATTAGATAACAATATAATTATATTTCTTAATCATTTGTTAAAAAATTTTGTGGTACCTGTAAAACATATGCTATACATCAATATTTTCCTAATTCACTTGCTGCAAAACTGATTGTAGCATCAAGTTTGCTTTTTATATACAAGTTAATTTAGTTGGATTGACATTCTAATCTGTTGAAAAATACAAATATATTTGTCATATCTGTAAACACTTTACTAGGTTTTTTTGAGCCTAGAGCCTTATAAGTAAAAGTGCTTTTGAAGTGGCTGTATTTCTTTATAATATTTTTATTTTATTTGGGCCCCAACTATCTTGCAATTAAATAACAGAAAAGAGCTTACTGCAGATTTAATTGCGAAATTGTTATCTCTTTAGCCTGAAGTGCATATTATTAATAAACATTTAAGACATTCAGAATAATAATAAATAGTTAAAAGAATAAATAGAATTTTGCAAACCAAGCTTGGAAAATAGATAGAAAATAATAAAACCAATAATTGGCCTAAAGAGTTACTATTAATTATATATAAGTATATATACAGTAATTAATTTAAATAATATATATATAATAATACAATAAAAAAATTATTTATATTTAAATATAATGAATATACAAACAGTTTGTGTAACTGAAAAATTACCATATTCACTTGTATTTGGACAGGTTCAATTAAAAATCTTTCAATACTTGAAGATTTGTATCAACAGAATGTTATAAATGAAAAAGAATTACCTAACAATTTTTTTAATTATAATAATCAGTTTGTATTAGATCAATTTAATTCTTTAACATCAGAAACATCAGCATTAAATCAAAAATCATCAGCTTTAAATCAATCAGAATCATCAGCTTTAAATCAACCAAAATTATCAACTTTAAATTAACCAGAATTAGTTTACACTAAATTTCCAATTTTAGATTGATCTGGTTCATTATCTAATCAAGAATTTTTAGCTTTAACATTAAATTAAGAATTCTTAATTTCATACAAACCTAAATTGAATAAATCTAGGTCATCAATTATAAATAAATCAGGATTATTAACATTATTTCAAGATGATAACAATGTATTACAGTATATATTTGTGCTCTATTACTGTATTTTTACAAATAATATTGATATATAATTATTTTTTATTAATAGGATAAATGCTATTTGCCATTACATGAAATTCAAAACATTCAATCACATAAACTATCTTGTAAATATGCTAATAAATCACTTGTTGAATATCAAACTTAAATAAAAGACCAAATTCTAAAAAAAAATAAACATTTACTCAAATATTCTATTAATGATTATGTTTGTATTGCAATTCCAAAAATAGATCATAATAGCATTGACCAGCCTACTTTATCTTGCAAAGTTATTGAAGATTGCCAAATCAAACATATCACTTATAATGTAAAAATAGAATACTTAATACTACTTATGATATAAATAAAATTATACCACTGGAGCTAACTGAATATAAGAACTTGAAACATGTCAAGACAAAATTATTATCATACAAAAAACTGCAAAGATGTAATCTAATTCTATTGTAACTGGCATGAAATGCAATTGCAAGAGCAAATGTTAAAATAATATTTGTAAATATAAATGCTCCAATTTGCCTTGTAAAAGCAAGTGTTATTTGCATAATATTAAATATAGAAATCAAAAATAAAATTTTAATACTATGTATATTAAATTAGATATTATATTTTTAGATATATAGTTGCATATTTTATATTATTTATATAGTGCAATATTTTTTAGCTGTATGGTTATATATTTTTTATTATTAAAATTTAATTGCTTATTTTACATTCTATTTTAATTTAAGTTGTTTTGAGATTTCAAATCTACTTAGATGGATTCTGAATTTATAGAATCCCAAATCCATCTATAACATATATATCTTTTATTCTTAATTAATTAAAATAAACTTTTACTATACTTAAACTTACAAAGTATATTATATAATAATTAATATATAGTATATAATTTTTTTATTTATTTAATAATTAAATAAATAATATATCTTTAAATTTTAAATAATATTTTGTAATTTAGTATTTTAATATATTAGTATATTAATGTTATATATAGTATATATAATTTTTTATATTTCATATCATCTTAACTTAAATAAAATTAATTAAATATATACTATTAATATATTAACAGTTGTTTTTATAACCTTTATAGTTAGAAAAACTTTTAGTAATCTTAACTTTAAATCTAATTATATTAATTCTAATATTTAACAACTTTTTACATATAATATATATACTTTTTAATATTATTATATATAACTTTAACTTTATAAAATCTTTTAACCAAATTGCTACACTTATAAATTTTAAGAAATGAATTTATTTAACTTTACAAACAATAATTTTACATTTTATACTAATAGTTCTATTATTAATATTAGATTAGATTAATATTTTATAGGTATTAAATAAATTCAAATTAATGAATATAATCAAATTATTTATAAATTCTTAACTTAGATTATTTATAGCTATAATCTTACAAAGCTAAATTATTTTTTATTTTATTTGTAATATTTATTATATTTTGAATTTATTTATTAATATTTATATAGGCTTATAATTAGTTATTTTTAAATTCTATATACTAATTAACTAATTGCAAAATTCAAACAGATTATTAAATTTAGTACATAGTTTTTATAACATACTTTTATTAATATTATAAAACTATTTTATTTTCAAATTACTTTTTATAAAATTTAAGCCCATACTGATAAATCTTTTAACAAACTTGCAGATTCTCTAGCAAAATAGCATATACTTCTTTAATTTTTAATTTTTAATTATATTAATATTTATAAATTTTACTATATTCTATAATAGAAACAATACTTTATTAAACTACTAATTAGATATTTTATCAAAAATATATATAATTTGCTATATTAATACTGACAAAACTCTTAATCTATATGCCAACTTTCTTGATATTACATACTCTGTAGCTATTTAATATCTTTTATATATTCCAACTCCTTTTTTACTAATAATCAACTTACAACAATTATCTTGCATCTTTCAGTCTAATTAACTTACTGATAGCTTATAGTCTATTGCTAATTTCAACTATAATCTAACCACTATTTCATTTTATACTAATAGTTCTATTATTAAGCTTAGTACCTCTCAATGCTCTATAGACATAGCTTGGGTTCAAGTTGATAATTCTGCAATTACTCATTCATTTCAGGCACAAATCAAACTCTGACCATGCTCTTTTAAAGCTAAAATCCTTACTATTCTCTTAGCAATTATAACTGCTTCTAGAAACTACTCTGTTCATATCTTTACAAATTTACAATCTGTTATTTCTAAATACCATAATATCTGCTTATTAGTATCCAAACTCTCTTATACTCATATTCTATACTTTTCTATTTGGCAAACTCTTATCAACTTCATTAATTCATACAATATTCAACTTACTTTTCATAAAATTACTGTACACCAAGATTACTCATTTAATAATTTTGCTAACCAACTTGTTCATAGTTACCAAATACTACCCTTTTTAATATTCTTAATTAACAATCCTTACAACTCTGCCTATATATCATTTATTGATCAATTTTCTATTAAGATTCCTATTCAATGCTCTATTTGTACTATCTGTCAAGCTTACATTATAATACTCTGGATATCTCAAAATTGTTTTTAACAATAGTCTAATATTGCTCCTAATATCAACTGAGAAGCTACTTGGCTTTATATTAATAATAATCAAAAGGTTTCTAACTTTGCTCATAGCTTTTACTCTTCTATTCTAAAAATCTTTCATGTCAAAATTCTCTTGGATAAACTACCTATTCCTCATATACTTCACAAATGCAACTTCTCTTACTCTTCTCTCTGTCACCAATACAATCAAATTAGCTCTTTATTACACTGAACTTTTTATTTTACTACTCAAACAATTTACCATTTAATTTCTAATTCTTTTAATTGCATTTTAAATGCTACTGCTTTTGACATATTCTCCAACCTTATTTCTAATTTACATCAAGAAATTCTTACACTTAATAGCTTTAAATTGCATAACTTTTTATACATGGTATCTCTTATTCTATTCTATCTGGTTTAGTTCCTATTAACCTTATTTCTACTATACATAATACTTCTATTTTTTACTGAACAGCTACTTCTTTTTCTATTAAATTTCTTTTTTATTTAAACCAACAAATATACAAATAAATATGGATTCCATATTGCATTTCATGTTCAGCACAATCCAAATCACACTTACTACAAATTTAACTTACAGTTTTTCTAGTCTACTTCCTATCTCAGTATTACAAATTATTATCAAAATTGATCTTTGGACTATCTAATAGATTAAATATCATATTCTCTTTCTTATATTATTACTAACATTCAAATCTAGATGAGTCTTGGCTACTCTTGTAGGTTTAGGTCACAGATTATATGTCTGAGTCTTTATTCTTATATATAATTTAAAAGCAAGCTTTTCTTTGTAAAAACTTCAATTGAATTTCAATAAAATTAAAGGCATAGCCTTATTATTAATATTTAAATATATATATATATATATATATAACATATATATTAGCAATATAGTTCTTATATAAAATAGACTTATCTAAATTAATAAATAAACTAAACTTCTAATTGACTTTATATTATTACTATCAATATTTTTTTATCTAATTATATATCTATTACTTTTAACAATTATATACTTCCTATTTATTTATCCCAAATATTTGTTAAATTTTTTGGCTGCTGGTTTTTACTTAATGGCAAACACTCTCAACAAATTTAACTGATTCTTAATAAATTTCAACAACTTATCAAAATTACTAGCTCTAAACATATTACTAATATACAAATATAATATATTGTTAATACAGTTATTGTTCTAATAATTAAATATCATCTCTACAATATTGTTTATAGTCAAGCTTTTTGCAAAAGAATTATATTAATCTTGTTAAGCAAAAAGCTAAACTTAATTGCATAATTCTTACTAGTATTTTTCTTTATCCTCAATTATACAATATTTATAATATTTAAAATATTTAATAACAATGTTATATTTCTAACTATATTAAATAGTTTAACAATTGTAAGATACTTGAAACTAACTATTACATTTATCATTAGCAGCTACAAAACAATCTTTGGTTTTTTAAAAATATTCTTTGCCACTCTAAGCTTTTAATTGATAGTTCAAATAAATAAACAACTAGCTTCAAAATTATTTAGTTTTTTATGTATTTTGGTCTATTTATTAATTTTAATTCTGTTATAATATTTCTTATACAGTTATTATAAGTACTATTTTTTTAAAATTTATATTATTATTATACTCCAAATATTTTAATTTTAAAAAACTACTTTGCTTGCACTATATACTCTTTCTAGATCAACTTATTACATATAATAATTTATATTTTTTTGACTAAAAACATATTTCTTTCAGAATTTATAAAATTTATAAAAATAGAAAACCATTATGTTTTACAAATTTTAAGGATTTTATAACAAACTATTTATACTACAGAACTCTTTATAATTATTTTTAGCTTTTGGAATTCAACTCTTTTAGTTATATTACAAGACATTTTCAAGCATTTTAAACTATAACTTATTACTATACTTAATAACCAAATAATTATATTTAAAGCTTATAGATAACTAACCTTATTTGACCAAGTACTTATTACTTATTAGTATAGTAATATTAAGCTAAATGCTACTTATCTAAATTTAATATCTCTAATTTCTATCAAATCATACATTAGGTGCAACTTTAATTTTAAACTTATTGTTTTTAAATATACTATATAATACTTATTTTTATTAATTTTAATATTAAATTTTTTAGAAAATTTAATATACAATCAAAAAATTAAATCTCAATACCAATTATTTGATCTATTTACTCAATTGCTATTTAGAATTCTATTCAAACTCTTATGAGTCTTAGTACAGAATAACAATATTGTATATATTTTTCAAGCATAGACCAAATTCTGGCTATGTTTCTTTAAAGCAAAAATTACTGCAATTCTTTTTGCTCTTATTATAATACTTTTAAACTATAATGTTTATATTTATACTAACTTATAATTAATTATATCTAAAAATAACAATACTAACTTAATACTTCTTAAACTATAATTATTAATATTTCATATTACTCATTATAGTATACACTAATTAATTTAATAAACTCTTATAACATTTAACTTATTTTTACAAAGTTATTGTACTTCAAGACAATAAATTTAACAATCTTGCTGATTATTTTGTTTGCAATTATTTTAACCTTCTATATCTAATATTCAACTTTCAAAACAATTATAATCTTAACTATAAATATTAACTAGACAATTATCCTATTGAATTATCTATTTATTACAGTATTTATGCAATATATCATGCACATATTTATATACTTTGGTCATCCTAAAACTGCTTTCAAAAATAGTTATAAATTTTAACTCAAATTACTTAAAAGCTACTTGGTTTTATATTAAAATAATCAGAAAATAAAAAACTACTTATACAACTTTTAAACATCTTTTTTTAAGTTATTTTATATAAAAATTTTTATAAATAATCTTTAAACTTCACATAAGCTATACAAATGCAATTATGCATAATTATCCAATTGTTATTAATAAAATCAAACTAGTATTCTACTCTACTAAACTATTTGCCTATTTTCAAATCTTTTTTACAATATTATTAATTATTTATTTAATTATACTTTTAATACTTCTAATCTCAATACATCATTAGAAATTATATTCAACTTATATCCTCCAATTGATTCATTAATTGCTATATTAAATATACCAAGAACAAATGTAATAAGTGTATTTTGCTTTTGTTTTTGGTTTTTAGCATGACTATGTCATATAACTACCTTATTTTATATGTTGCACATCAGATGAAAAATTAGTTGTATAACATCAATGTTTCATCCTGTTATATTAGTATTAGAGTTGTGAAATTACATAATTTTATGTAACTTTGTGTAAGGTTCAGTAAATTGGAATTACTTAGTAATGTAATTTTGATTATATCACATAAAATTTTTATCATTTTTATAATAAAATAATACTAATTTTGTTATAATTTTTTCACATGATATTGATATCTATAGCAAAAGTTTATTTAAAATTAAATAAATCTACTAAGGTCAAATTTATATAATACTAGTACTTTATATATAATGTAACCAAAGTTACATAAAATTTGATTTACTGAAACTTATGTAAAATTACAAGTAATGTAAGATAATTTTCATAACACAACCCTAGTTAGCATAGTAGTATATTAAAAATAACAATGCATAAACTTGAACTTCAATAATACTAAATTTGGTAAGCATGTTTGACTTTTAATAGACTTTCTAATTTCAATACCATTTTCCAATTTTGATACCATTTTCGATATCACTTTCGAGTTTCGATATCAATATTTCGATACTATGAGATTTGTCGAAACAGTTTTGACACACCAAAATTGTTTCGAGAGGCATCATTATATGGGACTAGCAATGTCAGTCTAAAACATTTCGCTCATTATGTGATCCCATTAAAAAAAATTCCGCTAAAAAAAAACGGTTCGCAATTAGTTTAGTGTCAGGGTCCCACCAATAATTTAGTATTTGGTTTAAAGGGCTGTAATTATAGTAAAATTTTCCGAGAAAAATTTTTCTTAGTATGCAGAAGGCACTTTCATAGGCAAAACTTTAAGCTATAAGCGTTTTTTTGTTGTTTTGATTTTTTTTTGCACTTCTTTTACGTTACACCTAATCTCGAAATCTGATTTGCTAGCAAATATTTTTGATTGGTATTTTAAGTACTGTTCCCGGTGGGCCTTTCGACCCAAATACTTAGGTTGGAGTATCTCTAGTATTCCTCTATATAAGATGTGAAAGAGTATCAGAAGTTCGTTAGCATAATAAAATTTGGCTCTTTAAGAATTTTTTACTTTTTTTGCTGTTTTTGTTACACGAAATCATGAGATTTTACTGTTTCCAGACCAGAAATTTAATGTCTGAGGTCGATTATTGCTAAAAATAAGGGTCCCGACTTGTTGTCATACGGCGAAGATCACACGACTAAATCTAGGCAACGAAGTTTGAGTCATAGATTGGCCGACACGTGAGCATAGAGAAGAAAAAAGAAAAAAACAAAAAAAAAACAAAAATGCGAAAATACAAGAATACTAGTGCTTAAACCTGTCTTGGGGCTCAATTTAATTGGAATGAATTTTTATATGTAGAAGGCGATTATTTATTTATATTTCCTCTAACTTTAAATTCCTAATCCTTGGGTTCGTATCACTCACACTAATAAGAATTTTCACAAGAGGATATGATATGTTCTGCATTCATGCCTCAAACAACATCCAGTCATTCGCAAGATTACTCCATTGAATTCATATAACCATATATTTCATGATATTTTACATATTGCACCGTTTCTGGTACGTATACATTATTATAACAATTTTGGTAGACATTTAAATTACGTGTAACACTGAATCCGGCATAATATACTTATAAGGGAAAAAAACAAAGTATTTATTAATAATATAAATATACGAGAAAAAAAATATATAACCTACTTCTAATAAGGAAAAAAAACAAAGCAAATTCCGAACATTGTTTATACTAATTTAACAAATGAATTTTTTTTTTGAGAACGCCCATTTTAGCATGAAAACATATTTTTCCACCATTTCCATGGTTTTCATAGTTTATCGCGTGTTTATATATTATTGTATAGATAGATACGTATAATCTACCTATTGACATCAAACCACTTAGAGGTATTTAATATTTTAAGCTGACTGGTGGATTTTAAACGATCGATGTATATAACTAATGAAGGTTCGATTGATTGCTTAACAGGAAATGTTTGATTACCTAATAGACTTTAAATATAAATATTTACCACACCGTAATTTTCGTTTCATTTTATTCGAACCAATTTGGAATATATACAATTTGTAAAACGCGCGTGATTTGAACGTTTTGTTCACAAGCACACATGAGTACAATATTTTCGAAAATATATCCCAAAATGTTAGTAAAATAAAGATTATATCAAAGTAAAGATCAAAAGTTTTACGTGTGGAATTTTGCATGATTCACCGATATCAACAATAAAATGAGCACCAGTTGGATATTTTGTTTTAGATCACTTCCTAATATCAATGCAAACATCGGTTATTAATTTAAGGATTGATGCTTAAACTTATTGATTCAGTAACATTAATATTCATTAATCATGCATTCTCTTTGGAAGCTAAGAGTAAAATATTTAATCGAAATTATTTTGTTCATACATATTTTTATATGTATGACTTTAAAAACGAATGGTTTTGTCCCTGAAGGCCGAGGTGGACATGAAGCTGTTTTGCTTAAAAATACTATATATTTTATGGGTGGATCTCGTGCGATACCAAATGCGAGTCCATTAAAAAATCCTATTCGAGCATATAATTTGTCAAATGAAATTTTTTACCTAGAACTTACATCCACATTCTCCACAACTAGTCCACCATATGTAGACCTTACTGGGACTCCTTCACGACTGCAATTTGGAAATGAAAAAGGTTAGTTATTTATTTTATAATCTTGGTTAATTCTGTAATTATAAATTCTTAAATTATTTATTTAATACGCACATTAGGAACAGCAATAGTTGGTGGTCCTTCTAATGATGAAATTCTGCTTGTGGGAGGTGTACAACAAAATCTCACCCTCCTTGATCAGATAGATCATAATTCCACAATATCTTCAAACCGGACATTAATGATAAATAGTTTTTTTGATACTTGGAATTCAACAAATCAAACAATTTTTATTTATCGGCCAACTGCACGAATTTGGATGACACCTGAGTCTGTCGCCACTATTGGTGCGCCAACAATAAGGCGTAGATCAACTTCAACTGTCATTGTGAATGGCGTTATATATATATTTGGTGGGCGAGCCCAGATAGATACGGGCTCGCCCACATTTATTTGCTTTAACGATTTATTCACTTATGACACCATTTTATCAAGGTGGGGTAAGATTAATGCTGCTAATGTTCCTACACCGCGAAGCCACAGTGCTGCGGTTTTACTTCCAGATGCCAGGATCCTTTACATTGGTGGTGTTAGTCAGACTAATCCTGGCGAACCTGGAACACCAATAGATATGAAAGAAGTAAATTAATTATTTTTATATCAACTTGTTGGAAACATTAAACTTTGTCCTTTTGTGTCAGTTTTTCTTTATATGTCTACAAAAATTTATTTATTTATTTATAAACTCTTATTACAGATCCAAGTATTTGATACAGTTTCTTCAAGCTGGTCATCTAAGGTATGTATTTGGGGCCTCCCTTTTTGTTTAGTAATTAAATCCTTGCAATTTTTTTTTTTTTTTTTAATAATATAACTATTATATTTATAGCAAGCGGCATTTGAATCAACTTTTATTCAACCTCGAGCAGGCCATACAGCAAATTTGGCGCCAGACAATAAGTCAATTATTATAATTGGCGGGACTTCAAGTAAATTATCAGTAAAAAAAAATAATAATAATAATAAACTTTTTTAAAAAAATAAATTCAGTATTAATTAAACTAATTGTTTCTTCATTTATAGGCTATGTATTAAATGAATCTACTGCAAAACCAGTTTTTGTTTTGTTAGATATTTCAAAAGAACCTTATACATATTCTGAACTAAATATCCCTGGAGCCTCGGCCCAACCGCCACCATTAGCGTATCATTCCGTAACACCATATCAAAATTATATGATAATTGGTTACGGTAATTATCATAATATAATCATAATTATTATTTGTTATATGTATGCATTTATTTATTATAAATAAAATTTAACATGAGTCTTTTTTTTTAAAAAAAAAAAAGGGAACGTCACCAATGAAATGGGCCCACCGGTCGAGACCAATGGGCTCATTTATATATTGGATATGAATTTACCATGCATAACCTGGACGAACAGTTTCGTTCCTGGTCAATCATTGTGCCATAAATCATATTCAAAATTCGCTATTATTATGACTCTTGTGTGTCTTATTGTAATTGAATTAATAGGTTTAATTTTATCTTACGTGCTCAGAAGGCGCGAAAAGTGGAAATGGGACTGGGACTACTTTTTAACTCCAAAGGTTTCTCGACAAAGATGTTTTTTATTTGTTGAGTCCCTTATAGTAATTGAGACAGTGGTTATCATAATTATTTGGTGTGTGGTTTACCCAAAATATCAAATGTTTACTTATGTTGTCTGATAGTAAATATATATATATATATATATTAGCCTATGTTTTAGTATTATGCGTTATTTTATTATCTTCACCTTTATTATTTTCATAACTTATAATTTTAGATATTTGTTGTTTAACCGTAATTTAAACTTATATTTGCTTTATTATGCTATTAACTAACGTCTTTTCTAAATTGTATAATATTTGATAATGGGAGTAATTTTCGTAAATTTTATTATTTAATGAGATCCTTATAATAATTGAAGAAATAGTGATCGTAATTATTTGATGTTTGCTTTACTCACAATATCAAATCTCATTCACCTAATAGATCAGTTGATATTATGGTTGATAGAGCATTCGATATTATAGTATTCAGCTTTATTTACATTACATTACATTTACTATTTAATCTCACTAAGCATGTTGCATTATAATTAACATACAGTATGTAATTTTCCATATCATTCAACGATCAAATAAATATTTTTTATATTAATCACTACTAAAAAAGGAAAATTTTTAAATCATGTATCGTTGAATTTCATGGTGTACTTTGCGATTTAGTGTTTTAACGCTATATATATGTGATTTCCTTAAAAAGAAAGTAATTTCCTAACATAAAGATCGTCTAAAGTATCTTCCTCAGTATCGGCATAAAAATTTTGCAGAAACATGACGTATATTGCACATCTACAAAAATTTTTTAGAAGTTTGTTAAGGTTAGGGTTAGCTTCCATATTACGGCTAAATGTTGGCATAGCGTACGGTAAAATTGCTCAAGGAATCCTTAGTGCACCAAGGGCGGTTTCTTATACAAATTTTCTAAAAATAGGCGATTTTGTTACGTTACACTTGATCTTGGATTCTGATTTGTTTATCCAACAAAATTATCACATGACTGGGGAAGTTCAGACCCGATCCACTAATTGATTACATTATCTCACGTGCACAAGTTATTTCTATCCAGATAATTAGATCGGAATTATAGTATGATAGAATGATAGAACTATAGCTGTACAACGTTAAAGAAACTTGTATTTTATTACTTCATTAATTTAAATATTAAGTTCGTTACAGGAACATATTTGAATATTGTAAACCATTACTTCACTATTTTACAAGCTAACTATTGAATATATTGAATCTGTCTACCCCACTCTAACGAATGCTTATACTCGGTCTATAAGTATTGAGAGTTATTAAAACCTAGTCACTTTGGAAAACGTTAACATTAATATTAAAGAAGATAGATGAGTTTATGGGTTTCAAGAAACATCAACAATGTGCCAGAACTTATCCAGTTCCCACATGGTTTATGAAATAGAAAAACGAATTGTTCTGCGGCATTTAAGTTAAAAACTTATTTACATGACATAATTTATCAAAAAAAAAGCAACCCAAATTAGCGATTAAAAAAAAAATATATTGTTTTAAAAAAAAAAAATATTGTTTTAAAAAAAAAAAAATTGTTATTAGAACTTGAAAGTGAAAGCTTGTATCATTGTATTGACGTTGTAAAGCATATAAAATATTTGTTTATTTAATTGAAAAAAACCTTAATAATAATAATAATAAAATTATATAGTCACAACTTTTTCTATAGTAAACTGATTGTAAAAAAAAGGTTTGTTATAAAAAATTGGTATGTTTTATTATGAATCCATACCCTATCGCGAAATTTGAAGTTTTGAGTTCGTTACATTCAGAGTCGATAGTATATATAATATGTATAATATATAATGTTTTTTTTTTAATCAACAAAATCTTCGTGTTAATTGATAGAATCTAATAATATTCGGATGGCATTCAACTCTTCGTAACAGTTTAACCTTTTATTTCAGATTATTGTTAAAGAAATTTAGTATTATACCAGGAAATAATGCAAATTGTAACATAATAAAATATATCATTGACAAAATCTTTAATAATTGTTTCATCTAAACCTATATCGGTTACGATTTTAAGTCACTTAAGTACAACCGTCTTTCCACTCATATTTAAAAAACCTCCGATACCAATCATTGTAGGATCTGTGAATTTATCATATTCAAGATTATCAATATGTCCTTCAGAATGACTTTTTAAAGCCATTCTTTTGGTGTGTTTGCCATGATTATTTGTACACCGATACCGAAAAATATGTACATACGTTGTGGACGTAAAACAGCGAGTCGTGTAACCACTTGGGAGGGTTCAAGTTTGGTCGAAAGAGGCGTGTTAGATTTGGCGAGTGGTTAACAAGGTTTTAGTCGTATCTACTTAATCGTAGGGGGGTTTCGGGTTGGTTATTGGGCACGTGCACCGGCGTACTTTATGTAATTTATCAGTTAGGGACAGATTATGTTATAACGATTACTTCAATAAAGATATTCGGTTTATTGATATTTATTATGAGCGATTTTATGAGAAGTATGTACTATATATGAGTTGCAAAGGGGAAGTTGTTCTTCCCGAAGGGCCTTTTGGCCTTTATTTATAATTGTAGAATTCTATTTACATTATGCGACGCATGCGACTGATATCTCTTAAAAGACCCTTCTGACCGATCGCTGCTATCTGTCATATGCGACTGATACGACTGATGCGGGTGCCCTAATTTCCCCCACCACTTCACTATCGGAAAACTATAAAATTGATTAATAACACAGATACTCCGATATGTGAATAATTAGTAGAACCAATCATAAGTGGTGGGGAAAATTAGTAAATTCGACTGATGCGACGGATGCGACGAATGCGATCGATCCTTTCCTAATATAGACATGAACCCCAAACGGTCAGGGTCCACAACGTACATACATGTCATTTATACTTACTGACTACGTGATACTGCTACGTGGCACTGCTACGTGATACTGCTACGTGGCACTGCTACGTGACACTGCTACGTGACACTGCTACGTGACACTGCTACATGATACTGCTGCTAATACATATGTGTACTGCTACGTGACAAAACATATTGCATACTGATGCCATGACCTGAAAAGTCATAATCGTCTTCATGGTCGTGACATCGTTTTGGCATCCAAAAAGTAGGTAACATATTTACTTTTGGATTCTGAACATGAGGAAAATCATGCAATGCGTAAACATGTGCTGCAAACTTCGTCTTCAAGTAGAATGAAAGGAAGAAATGAAAGAAAAAAGGAAAATTGGTATTATTACAGTATTAGTATGAATGAAAGGAAATAGAAATGTAGGAAGATTAGAAGATTTCAAAGATATTTCTTTAATTATTTCAAGTCTTGTGATACTTTCTGTTCAATTGCCAAATTGTCAAATTTTGCATTGAGTAGATTCAAATTATTTTGTCGCGAATTTCAAGATTAATAGTAAACAAAATTGTGGTAACGACACGGAAATCTACAGACTTGATGAACTGCTTAACTTTCTCTATAGCACGTAAAAGAAAGTGAGGTATAAGTAAATAAGTTCATATTTTTTTTTGTAGTAGCTCGCTATAATAACAGGTATACAGAAAACGGGATACTAACTTATTCTGCTAAAATAAACAAAAAAAGTAATGAATTTGTAATCATAATAGTATCCGACTTGTTCCCTACCTCAATCCTATTTAAATGAACAGGTGCGACCATTCAAAGGAGTTAATGATTTCTATATGATTATACAATTGACGAATAATTTCTTCTATACTTCTTTTAAAAGCTTTTGTTCTATAAACGGGAGTAAATATACTTTAAACAATCAATTCTTAAGGTTAATTCTGAAGCTAAAATGGTTGATTAATTGTTGTTTCGGATTAATTACAATAAATTTGCTAAATTTCTTTATAAACTGAAGCATAATTAGTGTTGCCAACAAAATTACGTATGATTAATTGTCACATATCATAGCTTATAATTATTAAAAAAGTTACTATCTACTAGTAGTTATTTCTCTGTGACAATTATTATTATGTGCTATAGTTAAATTTGATCCGATGAATGATGTGTGATGCAAAGAGAAACCCAAACTTCAGAAGCAATTCAAATATATTTACACTAATAAGAAAAATTTTCAATAACACGCAAATCCTTAATGCGATCATAGTGAATAGTATCTCTGAATAAATATATACATCGCTTAACATACTTAGCACTATTTCTTTGTGAGCCTTTCGCTTAAATACGCTATTATTTCCTTATAATTTCTTTATATTAACAATAATTTAATTTATTTAATATCTTTAATACTAATATTATTAGAAGTAAATTTATCATTTGAGTATCCATGTGATTGTGATTAATACAATTAATAAATTTGCAATTATGAATCATACTATTTTTTGATATTATCGAATCAGAGCTATTATTTCTGATAACAATTTCTTCATAGATTTTAAAATTCAGCTAAAATTTTAATATTATTTTTCTATATTAAAATAGTTTCATGAATTTCTACTGAAATTACGAACTCATCCATTACTGAAATCAAGAACCCTCTTACTATTAATACCATGAACTCATTCTAACTGCTAAATACCGGATAACTGATGCGTGAAAAAAATCACATTTTATGGTGCGTAGATCACAACCTACTAGTTTTGAGAAGGCAATTGTACAAAACCCTCTCTTCATATCTTTACCTCCTAATTATGCCTATAATAGAGAAAATTTATTTTGACCTGATTTATCTTCAAAATATTTATCACCCGTCCTTCCTAATTACTGCAACCTTATAACAAATTAAATTTCATTGTTAGTAACAGATTATTGATATAGGTGCAGAAATATTTATATCTCTTATATCCATTATAGCCCTATGATGTAACATTTATTCGCCTTTGATACAGATATTGGGCATTCTCAAGCGCCTCAATCAATGGATCAAAAAGTGTCGGGGAATAAATGTTATTTAGCGGAAAATATTTAAAATTAATTAATCGTGTTTATCATTACGATGAATATACATAACGTGATAAAGCTTATTACGAACATATGATATTTTTATTTGTAAAAAATATTGAAATGATTGTGTCATTTAAATAAATAAACTTTTTTCCACAAACCACCTTTTTTTTATCACTGACTTGAAAAATTCTACAATTAATTGAGTTTTCAAAGAGACCGCACAAGTAAATTGCCATGGATCATCATGTTCAGCAACGAATTATTATTTTACTTCTCACATTAAAGGTTTTTATGGATAATAAAAAAAATCTGCAAGCCCAAAAAACAATAGCCGACACCTATCATCTCTTAGCTTATACTTATATAGCAACAAGTTCAACTATTCCATCAATAATTTCTTTATCCAATACAACAACCCAATGTCAACGAAGACCTAAAACTAGTGGATTCTGGGTTGACATTTTTCCATATTTAACTGACAATGAGGGTTATAATTCTTTCTGTCGCCATTTTTGTATTACCCTCTCAACATTTAATGCTATTGTTTCCCGATTAGAAACACATTCTGTTTTTAAATCTGAAGCTTTCAATGCAACACCTGTATGGAAGCAAATTGCTATTGTTTTGTGGTGTTTAGCCAATGGAGCAGGTGTGAGAGTTTTAGAGCAAACCCTTGGAATGAGTCAAGGGTCTGTTATCCATTTTACAGATCGATTCTTGGAAGCATTATTGGATTTGGAACAAAAAAGAATAAAGTGGCCACAAGGTATACAACTAGCAACAGTTATCCAAGAATTTGAACATGGAATAACTGAGTTAGAGCATAACTTACCTAATGTTATTGGTGCAATGGATGGGTCACATATACCTATTTATCCGCCTGTCAAGAATGGCTCACACTTTATAAATCGTAAAAGTTTTTATTCAATTAATCTTCTTGGAGTTGTGGATAGTCAAGAACGGGTCACATATATATATGTTGGAGAGGCGGGTTAGTATAATTATTTAATACAATTTGATATATATATACATATATAAATGTGTATAAGGTTGGTGATGAAGATTTTCTAAACTAAAAAATTTTATTGAACAATTTTATTATAAAACTATCTTTTTCTAAATTATAACTTTGACCTAGTCTTCGTCATTAATCTTGTACATATTTATGATATATTATTTTTATATTTTTAAACTTATTTATTTTAATTTCTAATTATATTATTTTAAAAGGAAGTGTACATGATGCATGTGTGTTTTATCGATCATCTCTTTATTATGAAATTTCTCATAACTATGAACGATGGGTTCCAGGAGGTTCTTATATTATTGCTGATTCTGCATATCCTTTTAAAACTTATTTAATAAAACCATTTCCTGATCATGATACATTAATGAATCATGAGTAACACTTTAATAAAGTTCTTTCTTCGATGAGAATGAGTGTTGAAAGGGCATTTGGACTTTTAAAAGGAAGGTGGAGAATTTTAATAAATAAAATTTACTGTACAGATTTAGAACGAATTAATCAAATAATCCATGCTTGTTGTATCTTACATAATATTTGTCTTGATAAAAATGATTTATTACTTGATAATAATATTTATTATGAAAATAATAAAACTATAGTTAATTATGCAGATATAATTAATAATAATAATGATAATGAAAATGAAGAAATATTTGTTGCTAATGCAGGAAGAAAAAGAATGGCAGGTATACAAAAAAGAGAATATTTGACGAATCTTTTAATGAATAGATAAGATTATATATTAATATATTGTATTATTGCAATATTTGTATTTATTTTTCATATAATAATATATACGTATTTAATAAAATATATGCATTTTACAATTTGTTATATATAAATAATTAATTTTTAAAATTTCATAAGAAATTGTTTAAAAATTTCTATTTGTTCACTATGTTGTTTTTGTTGAATCTCACTAGTTTGCGAATATTGATGCTTTATAGTTTCGATGATTAATTTGGTTTGTTTATCAATATGCATTAAAATATCATCAATATTTTTTTTTTCATCATCAGTTCGTGTATTTTTTTTTTTTTTAAGATCATCCTAATTTATTAAATAATAAGTAAAAAAATTTATAGTAATAATTTAAATAATATAAAATTTATATTATTTCATTATTATCTTGATTTGTATTATCAGATTTACGACGTTTTATTCCACGAATTGAATCACTGGTAATCGATGGAGTAATGCTTGGATCATCTTTTGAATAAGTCTCTACATCATTAAAAAATTCCCAATCTTGTTGTAAAGCCTCTTCACCAGTATTCTTAATAATATCTTTGATATTTCGATATTTTTGATAAATGGATTCCCATTTCTGCTGTATTGAATGTTTTGAACGTTCCTTTAAGATTGGATTTGAAGTAGAGGATTGAATGTTAGAAATAATATTATTCCACACATGCCCTTTTTCTCTTGGATCTTTTGCTCTCTGCAATGCTTTATATTGCCTTCCTACTTCTTCAATTAATAGGTGGGTTTCTGATGGAGACCATCTATTGGATACTTTGTTATTTGATACTTCAGAAGAAACAGAATTCGCATCTGAAGTTGAATCATTATTTGAAACTAATTCCAAAGTTTCAAGTTTAGTATTTAATGTCTTTGACTAAAAAAAAAAAAATTTATTATATATACAGTTATAATTGTATTTATAAATAAATATGTGATTAATACTTCTTTATATTCGGTAGTAGGTTTATTCAAAGCTAATGGATTCATAAAAAATGAGTGGGCCGGATATTGTTGTTGGAACAACATATTAAAGTTGGTGAAGTCAGTAAATGGAGTAACAGGAACTGCTGAAGTTGATGCTTCACCAGAATATTTTCGAAGATCAGTAGCATTTGCTTCTTGTTTAGTGGTTGTTTTTGTTTTTTTATTTTTCGTTTTTTTCATTTTTGGCAGTAAGATTTAACAAACAATAAAAGAACCGCTCAAGTATTGATTGCAATATTTATTTTGATTGATTTTAATAAATGAGCACCATTACGATCACTAATTAATCACATTGAAGATGATGCTTGAGAAAATTTCAATTGCATCATAGATTACATATCGAATTCTCAAATAAAAATTTTATGTAAATATAATTATGCTTGTGCACTATTGCGATCACTTGCTAATCACATTGATAATGATGCTTGAGAGCACCCACTATTCCTCACCAGGAATCTATAGATCTCTCCTTCCTTTTTGGCAAATCAGAACGTCTGCCGAATTTTGTTTCTATATAAAACCAAGGCAACGCAATAATAACCTATATAAATGTGACACGAATAATGTATAGTTATTGGATGCGAAGCAGCCAATAACGGAAATTATTTGGAAAATAATTTATTATCTGGCTGTGAAATGACGCATATTAAATTCACAGCCAGATAAACGAGTTATTGGCTGAGTAGCATTCAAAAACGGTATTATCCGGTGTCTTACTATGATCGTATCAACAGAATGACTCGAGTTCTTTTGGTGATGATTGCGTCATCA
>CAJVQA010002524.1:0-21741 GCA_910591915.1 Cetraspora pellucida | reverse complement strand
ATCCTCTTTCACCTCTCCTTTACATTATAGCTCTAAACCCACTAATCTTAAAAATTCAAGAAGAATTAGTTGGCATAAAAATTGCTGGACACTATTTCAAAGCAGCTGCATATGCAGATGACTTAACAGTAGGAATCGGTTCACAGCCAGATTGGGAAAGGCTCTTGCTAACACTTCAAAAATTTGAGGCAGCAGCCAATGCTAGAATTAACTTCAAGAAATCAGTTCTAATACCAATAACGGTGATGGCCAAGACAACCAGCCTTCCAAACCAAAATCATTTTAAAATTGCAAAAGAGAAAAGTCAGCTAAGAATTCTTGGATTTGAAGTAAATTCCAAAGGTAATCTGCCAAAACAAGTCTGAGAAAGCATAACTCAAGATATCAAGAATAAAATAGAAAAGATCTCAACAAGAAACTCGCTTCTTATTTCAAAAATTTGCTATATGGCATATCTACTGCCACCTAGTAGAAAACAACTAGACAGAATCAATATGCTCATATCTGGCTAGATTAAAAACAAGTCTAAGCTACTACTAAGATACTCAGCATTCCAACTGGACTATAACAGAGGAGGTCTTGATGCCCTGGTACTTAAGGACATCTTAGACTCCAGACTCACCTCAATTTGGCTAAAACTCCTCTCCGCAGATAGTTTATGGGCCAAAATTGAAAGATCACTTATCTCTCAAAGTCTCCAGATCAAAAGAAATGTAATCGCAATAACAGCTCTTACCAAAATGCCAATTAGACTTAAAGGATGGCCTGACCATTGGAAGCCATACCTAACTGCCTGGAAAAGACTTAAAGGGTCCATTCTTGCAACTAGTAATTGGCCATGGAATATGTCACAATTAAAAGTCTATAATACTCCTGGAAATCAATTCTCAGTACAAGGAGCTACCGAATTTTTAAAACAAAATTCAATCAAACCTACTACAACACAAATCTCATCATGCCTATTAGAAGACTCTAAAAGAGCTCCTAACTGGTTTCAGTGCAAAGAACTACTTAATAAAAAGAAGGACATTTTCTGAAGACTGCAAAACAATGCATTATTGCTAGGATATCATCTTATGCACATCAACAAAGAAATTGATGGAAACTGTCTAAACTGTACAAATCAGAAGCAAACTCCAAGCCATTTTGTTACCAATTGTCAGATTAGTCAAATTTTTTGGAAGGAAGGATATACTTTTCTTCAAACAGAATCAGAAGAAAACCATCGTCAGTCAATGAAAGAAATTCTAAATGCCTTGAATATAAAAGATTTAAAGAAAAGAAAGTCTGCACTTTGGCTTCATATTATGATAATATATGAAATATGGTTATGGTATACTCAAGCCAGATGGGGAAATAACATTATTCCAAAAGAAGCTATAAAGAATATTACAAAGGCCAAGATCATTAAAAGCCTTAAAGTTTTAGATAAAACATCTAAAAACAAGGCAAAGGCCAAGATAACTAGATTTTTAAATCTAACTATAAGTAAATAGCAATAATTAGTCTAATAATAATGTATTTGTAATTTATTAAATAAAGTACACCATTTCACATTTAAAAAAAAAAAAAAAAAAAAAAAAAAAAAAAAAAAACTCTAGTTGGGTTGTTTGGATCTTTAATCTTAGTACTGCAACTAGTTAAATGCTTGGATTTGTAAAGTAAATAAAAGTATTTAGTTAACTTTTCTCCATTTTGCATTGGACCTTATACACTATTTGTCTAACATTGTGACTAACTCTTTCTGAAGCTCAACTTTAAGGCCTTCTATGATGAGATTGAGTTTTTCTAAATTGGGATTTTTTGCTATTTTGTTGTACAAACTACAGATCTTATTATTAACTGTATTAAACATTTGTGCAGATTCCAGTTTTCTATGTTTTGGATTTTGCATATTTTTTGAATTATATTTAATTTAAGTTTAGGAATTTTCTATACTTTTTTGTTAAACCTTCATATTGGATTGCTGTTATGCTTAGACTTTAAGCTAAGCTTGCATTTAACTAGAAAGTGGTCTAAGTTTCCAAAATATGTTGAGGCCTCTTTACAAAGGTGGCTGTAGTTCTCTTCAATATAAATATAGTTAAGTCTGGTTGTTATTTTTTGACCTTCTGATGTTGACTAATAAAAAGTAAGAAATGGTTCTTTTTTAGAGCAAATTGCTATATCAATATAGTTAATTAAGAGGTTTTTTATAAGCTTTTTGAAGCTGTCATATTGTGCAGCTGCTTGGCTTATTCTGTTTATTTCAAAATCTAGATTAGTGTTAAAGTCCTTTTTTATAATAAAAATACTTGATTAAAGTCCACTTCTTAAAAAAAAAGATTCTGTCTTTTAGTTTTGGAGATGCATAGACATTTGTAAAATGGAAATGCTGCTGTTTAATTTCTGCTTTGGTTATAGTTATTTATTCATCCAAAGCTTCTTTCATGTTTGTTAATTTGATGTTTTTTTTCCAGCTAGTATTGCTGTTTTTGAAAACCAAAAAGAGTTCTAATGGTACCTAAGTGCAACCTGCTGCATTACTTTAAGCAGAAGTAAGCCACTCATCTGACTACTTAAAGTCCATAATAAAAGGATCTTTTTCCTTTCATAACAAGCTCTAAAATTGTTTTCTGTGCTTCTTTTCTGATTTGTTTTTGTTTTTGTTTTGCTTTTTCTTTCTTTTCTTCTATAGCTTGTCGATTTGTTTTTCCTTAGTGCTTTTCTTTCTTCTTCTTTTCCTTTTTTTCTTTTTATTCTACCTGTTATATCTTTATTCTTCTCCTATTCATTAATCTTTTCATATCAAATTCTCCACACTTGTTTGTAAAATGTATCACAGGCCATTCTTGCAATTATATTCATAAACTGCTGCCTTGAATTTGTGCTTAGGAGCTGCCTCAATCTATCTTGTGTTTCTTTTGAAATAAGACCTTTAATTAGTGTCTCTCTTATTTTAATTTTCTCTGCTTCTATTTTCCAAGCTGTTGCAATGGTCACTTTTTGGATTCTTTTCCACAGGTTTCTTTGTTCCTTACATGCTGCCAAATGTGCCTATGTTTTTTTTGTTTTATTTTGACAAACTTGGCATTCTGTCATTATATATACCTCTGGTTTTCTTTTGTTAAGTTCTTCTAGGGTTGAAAGTTTATCCATTATGCACTTTATAAATGCACTTCTTCTGGCACTACTTCTTCTTGTTGTGTAGTGTACTCCTTTAGATGTCTTCAATCTATTTCAAAAATATGTCTAATTATAAATCATAACTTCTGTTTCTGATTCTAGGGCTCTAATTGCTTTTGTTTCTTTTTATTCTGCTCATAACCTTGCATTTGTTATCAATTTGCATAGCAGTCTTGCTAGTATGTCAGTACATCTGTTTTTCCACTCTAAGCAGTACTTTATCTCTTCACAACTAACATTTTCAACCTGTATTATCTCTTTACTCATTGCATCTTTTTTTGCTAGATTATCAGCTTTATCATTCTATCTATCTTTGCTGTAGCTCTTAACTTTAATAAACTCTATTTAAATGTTCTTTGTCCTAATCAACTCTCTAATTTTCATCACCCATATTGCATTTTTCTTTTTAAGGATCTTATTTCTGCATACTTGTTCTAAACCTCTACTAATGTTTCTTATTGCTGCATTACTATCTGTATATATTTCTACTTGCTTTTCTCTTGGTATTGTCAAAATTGCAGCCCATATTGCTACTAATTTAGCTATTGTCAATGTTTGCCATTCTTTTAAACCTAATGCTAACTCTTCTTCTGGTCATTCTTGTGTCTCGTTTGTTTGCATCCAACCTATGCCCATACTATTTCTGCTTTCTGTGTCTTTTTTGGTCTTCAGGTTAGCTGTTTTATCTGTGTATATTATATACTTGTTCTTGTCTCTTATTATATTTCTTCTTAAGACTTCTACTATTTCTTAACTAATGCTGTCTTTTAACTTTTGTCACCTGATTATCTCTACTTCTGGCTCTTCTATTATTCTTAGTTACTCAAGTTTCTGTTCTCCTGTCTTTGGTTTATTCATCTTTATCATTTCTGTTATTTGATCTATTGTTATCTTGATCTTATTGCTGCCTTTTTTTATCAATGCATTTGGAATCACATTGATTCTGTTATTTACTCTTATCCACTGTTGGCAGATATTTTCTTGATGTTCTTCTTCTCTTGTACAACCCTTACATCTGCTAATTTCAATAGCTAGTTCACTTTCTTTACTCTGCATTTGCCAGTATTCTAATAGTATTTTTTTCTTTTTCTTCTTAACTATTTTTTCTAGCTGTTGATTGTTTTGTGCATTATGTACTATTCATTCTTTTCTTCTTTTGTCTTCTAAAATATACTTTCATCTCATATTCATTGCTTGAGTATTTTGTCTAATTGTTTTAAATTGTCTTTTAACTTCTCTATTTTCTGGTTTAATAAGCACTTCTCATTCTATTACTTTGAACCATTTTGCTTTTGTCTCCTTACTTGATAGACCTTAATAACTTTTTAGCTGCTGCCATGTAATTAATCTCTCTTTTTTTGCATCTATCAGCTGGTTTAGATATATTAAGCCTGGTTCATTTATTCTGGTATCACTTCTTTTCTGTAACCACATATCTATAAGTTCTCTTATTTTGATTTCATGTTTAAACATTGTCCATAAGTTGCCTTCTATCCTTATATTTATGTTAAGTTTTCTTGCTTTTAGCAATGTCAGACAAGCTAAGTTACTCTTCCACCCTTTTATATTTTCTGGCATCTCCTTTATTTTCTATATATCTTCTGTTAAACCCACTCTCTGACAACCTTGTGTTATTCTTAATTTTGTTAATTGTCCAAAACTGTCTTGTATGTTTAGTCTTGCTAATAAGCCACTTATTTGTTTTGATGTTAATTTTTGTCATAATGTTCTGCAGCTTCCAAAATCTTTGTGTTCCATTACACAATTTCTAGTGTTCATTGTAGGTTACTCTTTTGCTTTGCTAAACTTATTATTGGTTGGTGCACTTCATCTATACTTCTTTCTGACATTTTAGTTAGTTGTAGCATGTAACTTAACTTTGGTATTATTACCATATTGTTTATATATGCAATCTGACTCATTGTTATCATTTTGTGTCTAAGATCTCTTATTGTTTGGCTGATTATTCCTTTAGCTTTCTTTTTTACTAGCACTTTGCTTATTCTGTTATTTAGCCATATTTCTAATATGCAAATTATCTTGTTCTTTGTTTCTTCTGCTATTTTGCTTCCTCTAAAGCTTACTTCTCTTTCCTCTTTCTTTACTTTTGTGTTCATTATCAGCAACTTTAATTTAAATCCATTTATCTCTATGTCATTCATCTTGAAGAATTCTTCTGCTATTTTTAGTATTTCTATTAGCTGTTTTTTATTATTTGTGATCCATGTTGTGTTATCTGCATATGCAATAGCTGCTTGGCGATACTTCATGATGTTGCTGCATTGTATTTCTCTTTTGATCTGTTGTTCTACTGTATATCCTAAATTTTTATCTTTTGTATTTTCTCTAACAGTGGATTGTAGAAAAGTCACCATATTAATGAAGATATTACTTCTCCTTGATCTATGCCATCTTCTGCTGTTATCTCTTCTGTTAGACCATGAGCTGTGATAATTTTTAGTTGTCTTTCATGAAACAGATCCAGAATGTATTTTATTGTTCTTCTAGGCACTTTAACCCTTTGCAGTGCTAGTTTTAGACTCTCAAGTAGATCTGAGTCAAATGCTTTTTTTTATCTTGCAGAAGAATTCATACTTCTTTGCCCTTCTCTTTTGCTTCTTTCATTATCATGTTAAGAATATGCACTGGTTTTTCTGTTGAGTTACCAGAGAGGCCTGCATAATTTGGTCGTTTGAGAATTTCTTTTTCTGTAAACACTTTGGCAAGTCTTCTTGTTAACACCTTTGTTACGACTTTCCTAAATGTTTCTATTAATGCTATCGGTCATATGTTGTTTACACTCTATATCTTTAGGTATTGGATAAACTCATGCTATCTTCCATTATATTGGTATCTTTTCTTCTTCTAAACATAGGTTTGCAAAGCTCTTAAATACTTTTTGTATTTTCTTTTCTGCTTACTTTATCAGTATATAACTTATACTTGATATGTCTGGGAAAAAAAAAAACACACTCTCTCTCTTCACTCATGTTTAGTAGTGGAGAAAAAAATAAAACAAAAACAATTAAACCTTAATTAAAATCTATTAGAAACTATACCACAAGAGCTAAATCTCTTGTGCCGAAGAAAAAAAAGTATCTATGCACCAACATGCTACACTCTCCCTTTACTAAGTTATCTAAAACACCTGTGTTCTACAAAAAAATCAGAACTTCTAACACTTATGAAAAAACTAGTTTAAGCTCAGGCTCTTCTAAGAGCTTATCAGAACAAACTAAAGCTCAAGTTTTAAATAACCAAGAACCAAAAGCTTTATTAACACAAAAAGCACAAGAAGCACATATAGTAACAGACTTAAAAGTCAGCAAAGCACTAAACAAAGAAAATACTGATTCTGTAAAAAATGATGATGCTTTGTTTACATCTGCTAACAACATGTACACAAAGGTAACAAAACAAACCAAACACATGTCTCATAATAGCAACTCAGTTACATCTCAATCAGAAATTACAGCCAACCAATCAAAACCAAGGCAATGGTCCGATCTTTTTTCTAAGTTGGAAAGAGGAAAAGCCATCTACTCTACATTTTCTCCTAGAAAAAGAATCTGCACTAAAAATGAAAATGCTTTAATTTTTGAAACAAAATTTAGAAAATATATCTACAGCAAACATAGTTGAAGCAATGGCAAAAAAATTATGTGACAGTCTTATAGCAGTAAGACTAGTAGTTATCAAAGGCAGAAGAACTCATTTAGAAGTTATCTTTTCTGATGAGGACCAGCAACAGTACTATGCAGCAGAAGGAATCTCAATCTTTAAGCAGTCCCTTCAGGGTTATATTCCTGTTAATATTAGATGAAGCTTTCTTTCAGTAAGAATCAGAAATACACCAATAGGTAAAAAAGATCTTATCTTTGAAAAAATCAAAGAAGCTTTTCAAGACATAGGCACAATCTCCTCTATCAAACCTTTGATACACAAAGGCACTTCAGTTCTTTCAGATCAATGGGTAGTTATTTTTGAAACTACAGATGATCCAGATCTAGCAAATAGAATTCCCATATATACACATGTTTGGGACCACAAAGTAGTTACAAACTGAAGAGAGGCTCCAAAGCTATGCTACTTTTGTGACAAAGTGGGTCACATCAAAAAAGAATGCACTGAGTATATAGCTTTAGTAGAACTTAGAGCTATGCAAAAAGCATGCAGATTACAAAGATCCCAAAACAATATCACCAAGCACCAAACCTTCGAGTTAGAAGACTTTAATAATGTAGATGCTAACAAAGTTAATGAGCAAATCTTAGCAGATACGAATCTGGATAGTCATATCAATATAGATCAGCCTCAGATTAAAACTAAGACAGCTAAAAAAGAACCAACTGAAGATACTCCAAAGGAACTAACCAATTTCTTAATAGAAAATTATTTTATAGATACCAACATAATAGTAGATCCGCTGATCACCCTCTATAATAACTCCAAGGTTGATAAATCCTCTCTTATCAGCAATGATAACAATGAATTCCAATTGGTGATGTCAAAGAAAAAACACAAGGGTAAAGCAAAAGTATCGAATGCAGAAAGAAACAAAGTTATGAGTCTGGATCCTAAAAAGAATCCTGGTCTCAGAACCAAAAGACCTTAATCTAACTTACCAATCTTCAATTTTTTAATATTAATGGTTAAACAAATTACAATTGCAACACTTAATGTTAAAGGTTTGAACAATTCAGACAAAGCACAAAAAACACTGACCTTATTTAAATCATACCAATTAGATATAATTATGTTACAAGAAGCAAATTTAGAAAACAATAACACAAGGAATTTTCTCTCACAACAATGGGGATATAGCTCTTACTGGTCCTCCGAGACAGCAATATTAGCAGGAAACAGAAACATTCATTTGAAAACATTATAGAATCTCAGAATGGGCATGTTATTACAGCAACTTTCCTATACAAAAACTAACCATTTCTCTTAAACAATGTTTATGCATTACCAAATATATTAATAGCTGGATTCCTCTAAGGGATGACAGATGCATTAATATTTTGGCCAGAGACTTTAACATAAATCTGAATCCACAAAAAGATTGAATCAGTCATGCACCTATTACTTATGACCCTACAAGAAATCTTTTTAAAAAACTTACAATGAAGTTTACAGATACTGCATCACTGTCTGAAAATAATTATTCATTTTTAACCTATTATCAGAACACTCATGCAGGTCACAGAATGGCTACAAGACTTGATTACATCTTTATAGATAGTGATCATAGTAGCTATTGTAAAAATGTAACAATGCAATTTGGCAATTCTGATTATTTAATAGTAAAATGTGAAATACACCTCTTACTAGAAAACCCTAAAGCAAAACAATGGAGATTTTGCAAAAATAGCTAGAATAATGACCTGCTAAAAAAAGAAGTAATTGAAGAACTCTAAAGCATTACTGATTTTTCAAAATGTGACCTTTGCAAATACAGAATACAATCTATAATTAGAGCATTCAGGCCTAATCCTGCTTCAGAAAAGAAGATTCAAAGGCTTCAAAAATAACTCTTAAAGCTAAATAAGAAAGCTGCTAATGAAGAAAATCCAATAGCAGCTCTATCACAGATAGAAAATGTTAACCAACAGCTTCAAGATGAGCTTTAGCTGCTCTCAGAAAAATGGCAAACAAGATCAAATACCAAATGGATTGAAGATGGAGATAAGTCAACCAAGTTTTTTTCTCCCGATACAAGTCAAGAAACTTAATTTCGGCAAAGACAAAATTCAAGCTCCTAATAACAACTCCAAAGACTCAGCTGCTACTCTACAATTTATAAAGGAAACATATAAGAATATTTACAAAATAGAGGCAGTTGACAAGAACTTAATGAACTATTTTTTCCAAAATCTTCAAAAAGTAACTGAATCACAAAACCAATCACTCACAAAACTTATTTCCAAGGAAGAAGTTAGAAATGTTATTAGCTCTCTTTCAAATAATAAGACTCCAGGTTCAGATGGCCTTAGTTATGATTCTACAAAGAAATTATAAATGAAATAGTACCAGTTTTGTTCAATCTCTTCAACTTCTGTTTAGAGTCTGGTACAATCCCAAGATCATAATCCAAAAGTTTCATTACTCTAATTCCCAAAAAAGCTACTGACTTAAAAGATATTAACAACTGGAGACCAATCTCGCTCACAAACTGTGATGTTAAAATCTTTATGAAAATCTTAGCTGATAGGAGTAACCCTATTTGCAAAACTTTAATCGGACATTCACAACAAACCTTCATTAAAGGAAGATCAATCACTGATACAGCACTAGACATTATTACAGTTCTAAGAAATCAAAATAATCAAACAATATCAAACTGGCTTCTACTGCTTGATTAGCAAAAAGCTTTTGATAAAATTAATCATAATTTTATCATACATATATTAGAAAAAATGAACTTTGACAAAAACTTTACAAGGATTGTTAAACTTCTTTTCAATTCACAAACTGCACACTTAACAGATGCAAACCTTATTTTAGAACCTATAAAGGTAGAATGAGGAGTATGACAAGGGGACCCACTTTTTCCTTTGCTATACATTTTGGCCCTCAACCCACTTATACTCAAGATTCAAGAAGAAATCAATAGAATACATTTAGCCAATCAGACATTTAAAGCTGTAGCCTATGCAGATGATCTTACAATCGGAATAAGCTCAGCAAATGACTGGAAAAAGCTTTTGCTTCTATTGCACAAATATGAAGCAGTCTCAAATGCTAAAATTAACAAAGAAAAGTCAATTCTAATTCTAATCACAAGCATGACCAAAGCAACTAATCTTACAAACCAAGAACAGTACAAAATAGCCAATGACAATATCATACTAAAAATCTTGGGCTATGAAGTTCATATTAAAGGTAACCTAAAGAAAAAGCTATGGGAGGACCTAACTCAAAACATCAAGAAAAGAATTGAAGGTGTCATGTTAAGAAACCTCTCCTTTAAGAGAAAGATTCTCCTGTCAAAAGCTCTTTTTATCTCCAAGATCTGGTACACAGCATACTTACTTCCATCAAGCAGAAAACAACTAGGCAAAATTAATGATCTAATCTCAAACTGGATTAAAAACAAATCCTGAATGCTGTCAAAATATTCAACTTTTCGACTGGAAATTGACAAAGGAGGTCTTGCAGCCCTAGTCCTTAAGGATATTCTTGACTCAAGACTGACTTCAATATGGATTAAACTCTTATGTTCAGACAGCTTTTGGGCCAGAGTCAAAAGATCTTAAATTGCTCAACAACTGCATGATAAAAGAAATATAACAATAGGTTATGCATTAACAAGACTCCCAATTAGGCTGAAAGGATGGCCAGACTTTTGGTGACCTTACCTTACAGCATGAAAAAGATTAAAAGGCTCAATACTAAATACAAACAACTGGCCTTGGAATTCATCAGATCTTACAATTGGAGGCCAACCAGGTTCCCAATTCTCAGTTAAAAATGCAACTGATTTCTTAAGGACTCAATTGATTCTACCTACAGCAGTGCAAACTCCAATTGACACTAGCTATCCTTTTACCTGGATTAACATAATAGGAGATTACAGAACAATGTACTTCCTTTGGAATACAGGCTTATGCATATAAACAAAAACATTAATGGAAACTGTTCTAACTGCTCAGATCAAAAACAAACATTAGATCACTTTGCTTTAAAGTGTAACATTAGCAAAGCTATTTGAGAAAAGGAATACAAGGTGCTTAAATCCCTAGCAGAAAAGGTTTTTCCTACAACTATTGAAGAGATTTTTACAGCATCAAATATTCAACTTTCTAAAAAGCAAGAGGCTGCATTATGGCTATATATAAATATTATCTATGAAATATGGTGTTGGTATACCCAATTTATATGAGGAAACAATACTACTTCAGAACTGACAATAGGAAAAATTGTTGAACACCGAATGAAAAAAAGTCTAATAATTTTAGATAAATTACAAAAAAGCAAGAAAGTACTTAAACTTGTTAAATTCATAGATAAAAAATGTTTTACTTGTATATAATGTAAAATTCTATAATATTTAATTTTAATAAAAAGAACACCAATTTATGTATAAAAAAAAAAAAAAAAAAAAAGATATGTCTGGGGCTGTTCCTGTCTTCAGTTCTCTTAGTGTTTCTTCCTATTCTTTTTCCTTAATTTCTTTTTCAACTTCTGTATACCATTCTTTTCTAAAGTTTACTCATGTTTTGTATATTTCCCTTCACTCTTTTGACATCTCTTCTAATCTTGTATTCCTTTTCCTAAATTGCTTTTTGTAGTGTTCTGCTACTCCTACTCTGACATCTTCTGAACTTGTTATTAGAGTTGTTTTTTCTTTTGTTTGTTTGATAAACCTGTCAAGTGTTATTTTCTTATAAGGCCTATTCAAGAGACTTGCTATCATCTTTCCTTGGTCTGTTTTGATTATTTTACATCTTTTATCTATGTTTTCTTCTATTTGTTTTCTTTGTATTCACTTCTAGTCCTTCTTTTTCCTTTCCAATAGTAGCTTTCTTCAACCTTTTATATTTTCTATCCATGCATTTGACCATTGTCTTTGTAGTTTTGGTAATTTTGCTCCAATTTCCTTGTCTAACATCTTTAATTGTTCATTTACTTCACTTCTTTCCTTTTCTGTTACTGCTTGTGTCTTTTTAGCCTTTGTATACTTAATTAATTTCTGTAGCTTGACAATGCTTTCTTCTTGTTGCTGTTCTTTCTGTCTTCTTCTTCTATTAGTTATCATATTAAATACTTTTTTCTTGGGTATAGCTTCTTCTATTACATCCCATATATTGTTTATCTTCTCCATTTACTTCTTCTCATCTTGTTCTTTCTTGCAGATATCTTTTAAAACCTCTTTTACTTCTAACTGGTTTTGTAGCTCTTGTATATAATTTTCTCAATTTTCTAATTTCATTTGATCATATAAGTATACTATTTTTGACTGCCTCTTTTTTTTAATCCCTGCCTTGCTTTTAGCTGCTATCATATGTTTGATCTATATTTCTGCTGTTACTATCTTGTGGTCACTCTCTGTAATTTCTTTTACCTCTTTGATTTCTGCCTTCTGTAAACCTGAGACTAAACTATCTGATATTCATATATAGTCAATTCTTGTTGCTGCTTCTCCAGTTGACCATGTGTATTATTGATCTATTGGATTTATGTCTCTGTATGTGTCTCTAAAGTCTTGTTTCTTCATCTAATTGAAAATTGGCAGTCTTTTGTAGTTTGTTGTTTGTGGATGTTGTCTGTCTAGAATATTGTCTACTGTGTGATTAAAAATCACCCATTACAATAATTTGTGTTTGTCTCTTCCTTTTTAAAATCATTTCTACAATTTTTTGTTAGATGTTTTTTCCTTATTTTTTTATCTTCAGCTACATTTGTCCAAAACTCTACATATCTTTTGCCTGTTACATATGTTAGAAACTTTTCTTCTCTTTCTGTAAGATTTGTTTCTGTAATTCCTAATATTGTAATTTCCTCTTCTTCTGCCCAGCTAAGCAGATTTTCCAATTTCCAACCTTTGGTCTTGAGTCCATTCACATTGTGACATGCTAGTTTTATTTTCTTTTTTCCATCATTCTTTTAATGATCTGTGTTTTTTCTCTGTAATTTCTAGTTTTTCTCTCTTTCTACTGCATATTTCTTCTTCTTGACAAGGAGTTTTTGCTTCTTCTTTCTTTAAACACCTCCCTTTTGTTTTGCAAAAACTTTTCAATCTTCTTGTCTATGTTCATTAGTTCAACTATAGCACCCTTAGGAGCAGTCAGTTAGATCTCTTCTTGTATCTAGCTGCATTTCCTTTATTTTGTTTAGTCTATTCAAAATTTGATACAAAACATCTTCTACTTGTACTGTTCTTGCTTGATCTTGCAGGACTACTTCAGTTTTTCTTTTCTTTAGATTATTTCCTTTTACTTCTATATCAGCATTTTTGTTTCCTAACCATTCTTCTATGTTTTGTATCTGGGGGTCTAAACCTATCTCACTATATCTTTTACTTGGCTTTTCTTGCATTATGTTTCTAATTCCAAATACCTCTTGTTATTTACTATTTACTTTTGATCTTTCTTGTTTTCTTCCTCTTGATTTATTTTTTTCTTGTTCTTTTCTTCTTCTAGGATTTTTCCAACTTACTCGATGGTTATTGTACCATATTGGTGTTGTTTGAGCTTCTTCTGCTGCTAGAGCATTTGCAAAAGTGATTATTGCAAACTTCTTTTGATTTCCATTTCTGTTGTATAGGATGTATACTGCTTTTGCATCTTTGTTTTTTAGGCATTGTAATAGAAGCACTTCCAAGGCTTCTCTTAGGATGTTTAATAATTTAGCTGTGTGCTATTCTTACTTATCTCTTTGGCTATAATCTTCATCCCTAATTATTATACATGCTAGTTTGTTATTGCTAAGTGGCAGTACCCATGGAATATTTTCTTCTTTTTCTAAGCTCGCTACTATTACTGCCAATGCCTTGTATGGTGATCTTTTAACTTGTATAATATTCAAGTTTTTGAATTTTTTGCACATATATTTAATCTTTTTCATTAATATTTGATAGTAGATCCTATATAGTTAACTGTTTTTCCTTTTGCAATTCCTTTTTTTTGTCTTCACAATTTTCTATTATCATACTTTTCTTCATGGCATCTTTTTCTTTTTTCTCTTTTTCTTGTTTTTTTACTTCTTTTGTTCTTCTTGGTTCTTCATCTTTCCCCATTTGTTTTATATCTTTTTCTTCTTCTTTTTTAGTATTGTGTTTCTCTTGATGCTTTGTTTCTTAACTTTTACTTTTATTTTCTTTTGGAATAAGTTTAAGCCATTTCCTAATTCTGTCCATTGCTGTGTCTCTACTATGTTCACAATCAAAGTCTACTTCTATCCAATTATTCACATTTTGAATACTTCTTTTATTGTTTTATGTGATGGTTATTTTCTAGAATCCACTGAATATACTTTACTCTTTCTTCTTTGGATTCACCTGGTAAAGCATAAGTTGGGATATTTGCCTTAAAGGATTTGTTCTTGTTGCATATTCTGTTTTCTGAAGACCATCAACTATGCTCAATCATACATGCTAAAAATGTAGTGCTGGGTTCTTCATCAGTTGGTTCTTTTTCTTGTTCTTCTAATTCCATGTTTGTGTCCTCACTGTTTTCTTTTATTTGTTGCACTACATTACTCTTTAGCATTTTATATTCATTGGCCATTTGACTTTTCTAATGATGTGATATATTGATACTAAGACCTTCTATTTGTTCTTCTAATATTCCAAGCCTTTGCTCATTGTTTGTTCTTTTTTTTTCTTGATGTATTATTTCTTTGTTTATATTTGTGTTGTATTCAAATAAGTTTGGATTGAAGCTTATTGACTTAAGCTTTACTGCCCACTCATCAATTATTTCTTTTTTAAGCCAGCTTGTTTTTGCTATTCTTAATGTTTTTAATATTTGACCATATACTAACATATCATGTAGTGTAATATGTTTTGGATCATATATTGCTAATTCTTTAGCAATGTGCTCTATATTACTTGGGTTTTGTGTAAAAGTTTTAAGAACTTGGTTCAGAATTCTACAGTCTACATGTCTTCGGTTTCTATCCTCTATTCCTCTAATATAGGATATGATATCTGCATTGCAATTTTCATTCATTGGTTTATATTCTAATGATTAAATCAAGATCTTCCTTTTTAGGCTAATCAGTATTTATAATTAAACTTTGTAATATTTGTTAGTATCTTGTTAGTACTACATTACTGGTTCTATAATAGTGCTTGCTATTTCCTAATTAGGCATGAGACCTGTTTGTTTGTTGTTGTTTGTTGTTGCTACAGTTATTATGTGTTTTGTTTTCCATTTTTCAAGGTAATGCCAATTCCCCAAAATTTTCCACTTTTTTGCTAAAAAAATTGCTGTTTCTTGTTAATATCTTAGTTCAGGTTTCTTTGTCTTCTAACTTTTACTATATTATATGTATTTTTTCCTGATACAGCTTTTTTGTTAGTTGTTTAAAGGGTGTTTGCTAGTCTATTTCCTGTTGTTTTTGAGTTTGTTTTTCTTGTTTTTTGGAATTAAGAATCAGTAGAGAGAGTTCATAAAATATATATCTCATAGATGTTATTATTTTATTATTATTATTATTTTATTATTATTATTTTATTATTATTATTTTATTATTATTATTTTATTCTTATTATTTTATTATTATTATTATTTAGTTTAAGTTATTTTATTATTGTATTATTATTATTATTAGTTGCTAGAACTTTCTAATTAATTAGTAATTGCTTAGTTGCTTAGTTGCCTAGTTGCTTAGTTACTTAGTAATTATTAGTCATTAGTTGCTAAAACTTTTTAGTCAATTAGTAATTACTTAGTCACTTAGTCGCTTAGTCACTTAGTTGCCTAGTCTCTTAGTCACTTAATTACTTAGTCACTTGGCTGCTTAGCTGCTTAGCTTGCAGATATATAAATCCTGCTAAATTCCTCAAGTGTGATTAAGCAACAGACACTTCTCTTTTCTTTAATATTGTAAACACACTTGGGATTCTTTAGGAACAGAAATCTAAGGATAGCCCTTCTTGTTATTACTTTAATAAACAGCTTTTGACTATAAACTTTATTGATATTTCCCCTCTAGGATAATTCCTACAGGCAAGGTTTATCTTCTTTTAGTAAAATAAAGTAAAGTTATTAGTATTGCATTACCTTTTCTGAACTGACTTAGAGAAGTGTATAGTTTCTTGACAACATCTGACAGAAACTATACTTCCTTCTTGAACACTACATATACCTATAAGGGATTCTTTATGCCATGTCATCATTATAGTATAAAATTAAGAAGGTTTTTCACCTATAACATTTGGTGTTTTCTGGCAAAAAGGTTAAATTTTTAAAGAAAACAAGTCACTCTAGATGAGACATTTCTAGACATATTGGAAAAGTTATCTTAGCAAAAGACCTGGATGAGTATTAGTTATCTTGACAAAAGACCTGGATGAGTATTAGTTATCTTTGCAAAAAATTCAAATGAGCTTAGTTATCCTAGCAGAGTCCTGAACATAGATACACCTTTTTTATAGTTTACACTACTGCTGAACTCCACAATAAGAACATCCAAAGCCATCAACAAGCACACCTAACTGGATCTCACCTTGCAATAGATGTACTTCAAGCACAACATCTAGATTTATCTTGTTTTTAGTATTACTTCTCTTGACATACTAGCTCTTGCTCAGATTTTGGATAATTTTGGACTTGGTACCAAACCAACTTTGCAGCTCAACATTATTCCTCCCAAACCCAGGACAACTTTACCACTCTTTATCCAAATCGAATTGCACTTTATCTTTGTATTAGAAATATTATTTTTAGTTAACTCTAGTTAGAAAATATACCAACCTCTTCCAACTTCCTATCTTACCTTTTGAATACCAAAACACCTTTGACCTTCATTTTGACACTTCTCTAAGTTTTAGTTTCAAAGAACCAGAAGAATTTAGTCAACATCTTGGAAATCTAGAAATTCCTGTTCTACCACATACTACTGATATTACCTTTACTAATAATATCTCCTTTTTATGCAACCTAAAAGATATCTTAGTTCCTTATAGTGAACTAGTTACACCTGCTGAGCTCTCTGAATGTCATTATACTTCTGATTGGACTCCACAAATCCTTCTATTAACCACTGGCAATTTAGAAACAGAAGAATATATTACTGCTTCTGTAGACCTTACAGAAACTTCTAGCTCACATCACACTCCTACTGCCTTATTGCAACAAACTCTTGAAAATAGTCCTCCTTCTTCACCTCTACCTTAACTTGATCTTCCTTTACTCCAACCTATCACTGCTTAACTTCAACTTATTCAACCTTAACTTCTTCCTTCACTTCTACCTATTCTTAATAACCTTCCTGACCTATCTGATAACATGGCACAACAGGCTTTACAAAATGCTAGCTAACTTTACTAATGTTTTAAATGAAAGTGAAAAAGCTCTTATAAAGGCTAACTTCTTTTATAGTGATGAAACACAAGACCTAGCACAATGGCTCAAAGATTTTCGAAGAGCTGCTACTGCTAACAAGTGGGATGCTGCTTGAAAATTGGAACTTACCTCTGTATATTTAAAAGAAATTGCATTAGTTTGGTGGCTAAGTCTTAACCCTGCCCCAAATGCTTTTGATGATAATGTCAACCAAAACAGAAGCATTAAACATCTTTTTAGGCTTTATTTCCACATGTCTAAACAAAAAGCTATTTGGCAAAAACAGCTTTTTGATATCAAACAAGGCCTAGCACAGTAGATGCCTATGTCAATCATTTTAGACAATTAAAAAGACAAGTTGACACTGGTGATGCTTTCCCTATTGACTTTACCAAACAACTATTTATTCAAGGACTATGCCCTGAATTCTTTATCAATGTGCAAGCTAGTGAATCTGCTAACCTAAATGCTGCTATTAGCATTGCAAAACAATGGAAAACTGGACATGTAATGGCTGCCAACACTACTACAGAAACAGACCAAGCTATTAAACGGCTAACAGACCAAATTGCCAAACTTAGTATCCACTTAGCACAGCAACAGCAACCATTCAAACTCCAACCTGCTAACTATGCAGCTACATCTAACTCTAACAGACCTCAAGCTAAAGATTCACATTACTGCCACTACTGTGAATATACAGAACATTTTATTACTGAATGTAAAACCAGATAAGCTGAACCAAAGAGATAATTATAGAAGAAATGATAGACACTACCAAAGATCTTACTCTCAAAGTCATGACAGATCTTATTATCAAAACTCTTCTAGAGAAAGAAGAAACTCTAGAAAAAGAAGCAGATACTCAGACTCCTATAACAGTGATAGAAGAAGAACTAGTTTTCACTCACCCTTACCTTACTATAAAGATGTTATCTATCTTGGCCATGAAGTTCTCATTCTACTTCTCCTGTTACAACACCAAAAAAATAAGAACAGTTCCTTGACAACCCTTCTATTTGTATAGCTATGTCTGTCTACCTGTATGAAGAAGCCAAAAACACTAACTTAGTCCAATCACCTACCCATACTACCTCTATAAAATGCAACATTTGACTTAGAAATGGACCCTACTAAGCTATTATCGATAGTGGTGCTGCTATTAGTATGATAGCTCATCAGACTGTCAAAGAATTAGGACTTAAAATTGAACAAGCCTCTACTAGTCTAATTGTTATAGCAACTGGTACTTCTATATGCCCTTTAGGAATTATTAAGAATCTTTCTATAGAAATTGAAGAAATGACTATTCCAATCACTGTTAAAGTTGCTCCTGCTACTTCTTAATCTCTTCTTCTTGGTAATAACTGATTCAAGAAAGTAGGTGCCAGTTATAACTGAAAGAATGGTTGTTATTCATTCAAGTGAAATAACAAAAAGGTTTCAGTACCAATAACCTATGAAAGTGACTATGCTTTACCTGCCCAACCAACAGTAACAGATCCAAAGAGCTTGACCTCTATAAGCAAGAATTCTTTACTTCTGATGAAGCATATACTGCTCAACTTATCTCAGAAACAGACAATGAAGGATGGACCATCTACCAATCTCAACAATGAACCCAAGCTGTCTCATCTCATGTATATAGCAACTGAAAATCCTCTGACCACCTTTTTGCAACTGATGTCATTATAAAGGACATATTGTTGTTCATTGTCAACTATAAGCCCCTTGAAGAGAAACTTGCAAGAATTGCCAAAGCCCTGAACACCTTTATTGACAATGCTCTGAAAATATTTGTCATGAATGCAACTCAATAGAACATATTGCTGTTAATTGTCTTTTAGCTCCTCTAAAGCACCAGAATCAGACCTATCAATGTGAATGCAACTCCTAATAAAATTGAAGCCCAAAAACAATACTATCATAGCAATTGTCACACCTACTATTGCAAAAACCCTCAAAAACCAGAAACCCTACAAGAATTAGATAAAGTTCTTGTTTGTAAAGGTTGCTATACTGACTTCTACCAAAGTTTTGATCATGATGATCCCAGAAGCTAGTACTACTACACCCAAGGTGATGAACATGGAAACTTGGTTGAATGTAAATTGTGCAAACATGTTGAACCTAGAAACCAAATGCATAATTTAGAAAGTATTACAGAAGAACTATGGTTTTGTGAACTTGAACATTTATACACTTACAAAGCTAGTACAGATGTCTTCTATAACTCTAACTATAACCTATGGACCTGAATTAAACACTATACTGAGTTAACCAGAAGTGCTGAATCTTAGTATAAAATGAACCAAACCTGTATTTTCCATCTTGCTAAAGTTTATTTGTAAGAAACAGACCTTACTATTACTAAAGCATTGGAATCCCAAGTAAATGACCAAATCAATTGACCATGAACATATGAAGAAATAGATCTTATTTTATAAGCTGAACAAGCTGTTCTTGATAACTATTAGCTTGCTATCACTAACCTTTGTCAACAGTTTAGTGCTTTTGTTAATCTTTGCAAGAAATGCTTACATGTTAAGCATCAAGAAGAATTAGATGCCTACCAAGGGTATTGCCAATACTATGCTTCTCCACCAGTTTCTATTTACAAACCTTCTATATCAGATCCAGTAGACCCTCTATCTAACACAATCAATGCAACTTTACCAGAACCAGACCCCTTGCAATCACAAGTTGCCAATTACAACAACAAGTCAAAACTCAAAACCAACTTATTCTACAGCTCCAACAAAAGATAGAAAAGTTAGAAAGATTCACTCAGACTCTCTTACAAGTATTTCAACGGAATGCACAGACCACTCAACAATAATATACTTTCCTTGCTCAGAAATAAGAAAAGTCAAATTTTTAGATCATTCCAAGCAAAATGAAAAACTACCTATTGAACCAAACAATGTGCATCATGTTTTTACAATTGATACTATGATTTCTTATGAAGAATATAGCATTAGCCCAAAACTCTTTAAATTGAACATTGAATCTTTAAATAAAAACAATTCAGCCAGCTGCTAATGGAGTTCTCGGATCTTTTTGCACAAGATACAACAGAATTAAATCACACTAATCTTGTGATTCATCAGATCTATACAGAAGAAGAACCTTCTATTCAATCTTGACCTTATTTTTCTTCTTCTATAGAACAGACATTTATTAAAGAAGAAATTCAATGAATACTCGATAGTAGACTTATATAACCCTCCTTTACCCCTAAACCTCATCAGTTGTATTAGTTTAAAAGAAAAATAGCAAATTATAATTCTGTGTTGATTATTGTAATCTTAACAGTATTACTAAGAAAGATGCCTATCCCTTACCTCATATTGATGAAATGCTTAATACCTTAAAAGGATCCAAGTGGTTCTCTATGCTTAACCTCACAAGTGGATATTGGCAAGTTGCTATGCATTCTATAGACAGATAAAAGACTGCATTTGTAACTTGATATGGTATTTATAAGTTTAATGTAATGCTCTTTGAACTATGTAATGCATCTGCAACCTTCCAACAATTAATGAATAGAGTTTACCTTAATGATACTATAGTATACTCCAAGACTTTCAATGAACATTTAGAACATTTACAACAAACTTTATTAGAATCAGAAAAGTTAGTTTATGATTAAACTTAGAAAAATGTAATTTTTGGATGCAAAGTTTACTATTCTTAGGACATATAGTTACCTTTATTGAAATAGCACCTGACCCTTAAAAGATAGAAGCTGTTCAGAAGAATCAACAACCTAATAATGTAACCAAACTAAGTTCATTCTTAGGACTAATAGGTTACTATTGACAGTTCATTTATAATTTCTCTAAAGTAGCACAGCCTTTAAACCAGCTATTATGCAAAGAACTACTTATATATGGGATGAACCATAACAGAAAGCTTTCAATGAATTAAAACAGAGACTTATCACAGCTCTTATATTAAAAGTATTCTGACTTTAATAAACTATTTATCTTAGCTACCAATAGCTCTTATCATGGATTTGGAGCTACTCTTAGTCAATTGGATAGAAACAGAAAAGAACACACTGTAGCTTATATAAGTAAAAGTTTAACTAAAGGTGAAGTACTGATGACTCTTATCATGAATTTGAAGCTGCTCTTATTCAATTGGATAGAAACAGAAATTAATTATGGTGCTACTGAACTTGAATGTGCTGCTGTTGTATAGACTATTGAACATTTTCATAAATATCTTGAACTGCCAAATTCATCCTCATTACTGACCACTCTGCTCTCAAGTGGTTACAATCTGCTAAACCTAAAGGATGCCTAGGAAGATGGATTTTAAAACTCTAGCCCTATAACTTTGAAATTATTCATAAATTAGGAAGAGTTCACTTCAACATAGATGCCTTATCTTAACTCCAGACACAGACTTCATACCAAAACTCTATTATAATTTATATATTTATATAGAATCAGACAAGTTATCTAACTCTCTATTTTAGGAACAGATTAAACAAATACAACATTGTGCTAGACATTTTATTACTAAGAAAGGACTATTATACAAGAAAAACAAA
>CAJVQA010002523.1:0-21742 GCA_910591915.1 Cetraspora pellucida | reverse complement strand
CTACAGATAAAAATGTATTTAGATATTAATAATCAATAAAGAAATCGAGGCAAGACCTTACTTTTTAAAAAAAAAAATATATATATATATATTTTACATGCTATATAAATGTTATTATTGCAATTGGGCAAGTTACCAGGTTTCAATATCATAATTTTTGTTAATGGAATATTGCAATTTAGAGATATGTGTTTGATGATTTCATAGTATACATCTTCTATTTCAAATTCATTTGCATGATCTTCAAACATTTTATTCAAAGTAGTTTCATATATTATCAATAAATTGTTAGTAGTTAATGATTCTTCAAAGAATAGTTGATTAGTAGATTTATCATTTTTAATTAGGTTTTCAAATAAAGTAAAAAAAGTAAACTGAAATACTATTTGTAATATTGCATGTAAGATCTGTCACATAATGTTAAAAATATTATTATATAAAAATGTAGAAGCTTTAAAATTGATGTTATTAATTATTGTTAAATTCTAAATATTTGAACCTTTATTTGGATTATTTTTAGGATCTATACTATGCATTCTTAATTTTTCAAGACAACTTTTATAGTTTTTAGTATATACAATAACAGATACTAAATGAAAAATTTCTTTTAGATGTGGTAATAATTTTGGATTTTGATATATAGATAATATAATGTTCAAAGCTAAATTTTTATTCTAGAAAAAGCAATTATAAATAGCATTAAAGTTAATAAAGTATTAGTTTTTGCTATCTGACTTATATTAAGCAATTTTAGAAAAGTCTATGCTAAAGCCTTTTATTATTAATGATTTTTTGTTTATATTAATGCAATACTGTAAGAAGAATTTAAAAAAAGATATGAATGATATTAGGTAATATATAAAGTAGTCTTTATATGAGCTTGGGTTTTTTAACTAACTTATATTTTTTTAATTTCAGAGTATAAATATAAAATTTTATTTATATTCAAAACTCTTTTCACTAATCTTCATAACCAAAATTGAAACAGAAAGAAAATTATAAAAAAAACACAAAAGTCAGCAAGTAAAAGCACTGTTATCAACTAAGCAAAGTTAAAGCTAAGAAGAAATTAGATAGAGTTTATTAGAATAGTAAACTAAGCTGACAACAATATAGTAGCAAGTCTTGACTTTTAGAGAAAGTTTTTGCTCTTTGATGATAATTTTTTGTTGAAAAAAGAAAATACACAGAAACCCTGTACTGTAGATTAAACACATGACATATAAAGCAAGACAGAGTAAATAGTAAACACAACAAACCAAATAAACAAATGCACAATCTCGTAGATAAACAAATAAATATAGATATATATAGTAAGACATGTGTTAAATTTATACAGATAAGATATAGAAATAATGCAAAGAAGTGTAATACAAAAAGTTCAATCAGTATCTACAAAGATTGACTGATGTAAGAAATTAGAAAAGTATCGTGATATGTTTAACAAATCTGACAGAGTACAAAAAGAATTAATAGATAGTCATAAATCAAGAGTATTAAGAAAAGATGAAGAATTGGCCAAACTAGTTGGCACTGAAGCAGTCTTAGTTTGTGTATTTAGAAATCTAATTGAAATATATAATTACTGTGAGTATGAATGAGTAAGAGACAGTAAAAAGCTAAAAAAAAATAGTATAGAGCAATTAAGCGAAGACAAAGAAAAGAAAGAAATATTGCTAGAGCAAGAATATGGATGCATGGATTATGGTATACTAGAAAAGCAAGCAAGAAAGAGCTTAGTAATGAAAAATAAAGAAGAAAAAAAGTTAAGATAGAAGAAAATAAGCAGCAGAAGAATATAATTAATAATATAGATACAAGCAAGAAATATAAGACAGATGAAGTAGAAGTAGAACACAAAGAAGAAAAGAAAGCTGAAGCAATCACAAATAGTAAATAAATACAAAATGAACAAATAAAAGAATAAAGTTATACAGAGAAGCCAACAAGAATGCATATAAATAGCAAGTTAAAGAACAATATCTATACAATGTAGAATATCCCAGTAGATGTAAGACTAGCACATATTAGAAAGTGTCTTCAGTTTTATGATATAATTAGGTTTATTTAGTGGAAAAGTTGTAGTAATAACAAAGCAGCAATGTTCACTGTTAAGTTTAGAAATAAGAATAGAAAATCGATGCTTGACTAGGCATGGTTGGTGCATTTTGAAGAAGGCAAAACATGTAGAGTTATTTCAGGTACTTTTGCAAGAGAGATATTAGAAAGTAGAGCAACACATAAGGCAATAATTAAAAATATTCCAACAACAGCAATAGAGGTGTTATTATTAAGACAACTAAAGGTAGTAAAGGCAAAAGCAGTTTATATTTCAGTAAATAAAAACAAAAATCAATGGAAAACTGCATCAGTTTACTTTGAAACAGAAGAAGACTTACTAATAGCCACCAATAAGAAGCCATACTATTATAACACAAAACTAGATTGGTGTAACAGAAGAGCGTTCAAAAACATGGAAACAAAAAGAGAAAAAAACAAAAATGTAAAAGAACAGTTCATGAATAGAAGTGTACAGTATGGAAGACAATCAAAAAGTTAAGAAAATATGAAGAAAGAAGAGAGTAACAAAGAGAATCAGCAAAGAAAAGATAAAGAAGTCTACAGAAAATACAACAATAGTATGCAGATGAATGCAGTTGATATGAAAGAGCAAAAAAGTAAACTACAAGAGGTTCTTAGTAGAATATTAAGAAGACTTGACAATATCGAAAAAAGACAATTAGGGAGCTTGCTCCCAGATCACTCCTGAAAGTTGCCATAGGCATCTTTCAAGAAGAAGTATTCACTATATCAAATATAGAGTTAGAGAGCAGTAGTAGAAAATTGGCACATAGTGTAAGCAAATATGATAAGAATGGAAAGAGGATAACAAGTGCTAAAATAGCATATCACAACATAAATAGAATAAAGTGTAACAAAATCAAACTAAGAACAATAGTTGAGTGGGCAAAGGAAGAAGAAATGGATATTTTGGAATTAGTAGAAACAAATAGCAATAGTAAAAAGCTGAAATATAGTTTAGAAGACAATTATTATAGAGGCATTTGGTCACAAAGTGAAATTATAAAGAAGAAAGAATCAGGTGTTAGGTTATTGATAAGCCAAAAATGGGAGAAACATATAGAAAAAATTTGTAGATTTGAGGAATACTTAATTGGAGCAAAGTTCTACTTTAAACAAGTAGAATTGACAATAGTGGTAGTATATATTCCCCAAATGACAAAGAAAAAACAAGAAAGTTGCAACAATGAATTGTAAATATGTATATAAAAAAAGCAAGTAACTCGTAGTTCATAGTAATGAGTAACTTTAATTATATAGTAGATAGCAAGTTAGATAAGTTGTGTAGTAGTGAAAATAAGTGTAGTAGAACACTTTCACTACATAAATGGATAATGAGACAGGAATTTGGTGATATATATAGAATTTGCAAACAGAATTAAGAGGTTACACTTGGGCAGAACATGATGTATAAACAAGAATTGACCAAATATGGATTATAGAAGATTTACAACCAGGTTTAGAACAGGCAGAATTAGTTGATGCAGAATATATAACATCAAGTGATTATAACATTGTTTGTGCAATGTTGATGTTCAAACACTTAATTCAAACACATAATGTAGCAGAAATAAAGAAAAAAACATAACAAGAACAATTTATTTGTATAAGAATGCAATAAAAGAAAATTGGGAAGACTACCAAGTAGATCTTAAAAATTATTTAACTAAGAACAGTAAACTTAAAGTATATGAAGAAGTTGAATATAGCACTAATATAGACAAAGTGTAGGACATAATATTCTGTATAATAAAAGATGCAATGAACAAAAATATACTAAAAAAGAAGATAATCCAAAGAAATAGCAATATTAGAAGAAAGAAAAGAACAACAATGTTGCATAAAAGAATAGTAGCACTGAGTAAATTACTGCGGAAGACTAAGAAGTTGGTAAAGGAAGAAAGAACTAAACTAAACTTAGAGAAAGTTAACAAAGAGGTAGATAAGATAAATAGAGAATATGGCTTAGAAATAGGTTATATAGAAGAAGGCAAAATAACAGATCTTGAAGAGTGGTATTAGTTAATAAAAAAGCAGTGGCAGGCATTAAGAATAGCAGAGAAGACAGAAGAAGACAGATGTACAAGAAATGAAATTAATACTGCAGTAGATAGAAGATGTGGAAGGATTGATGAAGAAGTGAAAAGAATGCTTTCAGTATTCTAGACAAACCATACAACAAAATTAGATTCGACCGAATGTTAAAACAAAAAGAAAATAGATATGTATTAATTAGTGAACCAAGTGCGGTATTAGAGCAAACAAAAGAACATTTTAGTAAACAGTTCAAAAAGAAAAATGTTATTAAAGATGAAAAAATAATTAAAGAGTTTTACAAGCCACTTGCAGAAGTTAAAGAAGAGTGGTATGAGAAGTTAAAGATAGAGATAACAATTGAAGAATAAACAGAAGCAATAGGAGAAACAAAAAATTAAACAGCATCAGACATGTCAAATATTGGATACAAACTAATCAAGAGTGCAAATGTTAAAACACAAGAAGTCTTTAGAAAAGTTGCAGATATGTGTCTGAAACTAGAAAAGATACCATACAAGTGAAAGTTAGTGCAAATATATCCAATTCCAAAGGGTGAGGAATGAGGTTACAAGCTTTGTAATGTTAGACCAATTGCACTATTAGAAACTTTCAGAAAATGCTTAGCCAAAGTGGTAGCAAAAAGAATGTCTCGTATAATAAAAGAAAAAGAGATACTTAAGGATCCAAACTTTGCTGGCCTATCTGAAAACTCAATGGAAGAAGCAATTCATATTGTAGAAATGTTAAGAGAAGATGTGAAAGAAAACAATAAAAAGTTGTGGTTGTTAATACAAGACATGAAGAAGGCATATGATTTAGTATTAATGAAGTCACTCCAGCTAGCATTACAGAGAATTAAGCTGCCAGTAAAAATTGTAAGATTTATCACAGAGTTATATAGCAGAAGAGAAATTAGCATTATAATAGAGTTTGGGTTAACAAAAAAATTTATCACTGGAGATAGGATTGAGCAAGGAGAGACAATTTCACCATTAGTCTGAAGAATATTTTATAATCCATTATTAAGAAGAATTTAAGATGATCAGCGGTTAAGGTATGAAATTAAGACATTCGAAGTGCTAAATTTGCAAATAAACAGAGTTAAAGTGAAAAAAGCAAGACAAGCTGCAGTTGCATATGCTGATAATACAACTTGGATAGCAAAGAGTAAAGAGGAGATACAAGAAATTGTTCAAATTTTGCAAAGGTTCTTTAGATTCAATGATATTCAAATCAATAGTTCCAAGTCAAAGCTGTTAGTAGTTAACTCAAATACAGAAGAAAATAAGAATTCTGTTTTGATAAACAATTTTCAACTACAAGTTGAAGAGAAGTATGAGAAGTATGCATTGACAAGAATGTTAGGGGTATGGTTAAATATAGAAGCAAATGAAAATTTAGTTATCAAGAAAGCAAGAAGAATTATATAGCAGTTTATGTGTAGCATATGATTTAAGAAGTTAACTATCAGTCAGTTAATATATATTAATAATATATATATAATACCAAAATTGACATATATGTTGCAAACTACAAAAGCATCTAAAGAAAAGCTAATATGCTTATATCAACTAGTAATTAGGTTAATTAAGAACAAAGTAGAATTGGCATCGACTACAGAAAACAGTGCAATTATACATCAAGGTCTAGGAAGATGTAGGATATTAAGTCAAGAGATATTTAATAATCAGTTGGTATCATTACAAAGAAGATTAAATAAGCTAAATCAAGTTGGTGAAATAATGAGAATATGAGTAAAACAAGGCTTTGCTCTGGCAGGATTAGTATCAAAGGACTTAGATGCAGTTGTTAAGCAACTTATAGCATATTTGGAAGAATAATTTAGTGTGTTTAGTTATACTTAAGGCAAAAGAAATAGGTGTAACAGTAAAGGGAGAAGGTAATCTTTGGCAGGTTTATGATACAGATAAAACTGTACATGGTGTATTAGAAAAAGAAACATTTAGAATAGCATGTAGAAGGTTGATAAAATATAGAATATTTTTACATAACAGTTAGTTGATCAAGACAGTAAAAGAATGATCACATGGAAGAAGTTTAGAGCATTATGAACAAGTACACAAAGAGGGCGAAAAGCAAAGTAGTTTACAGAAATTGAGTAGAAAATGTTAAATAATCAAAATGACAGAACAGTCCTAGCAGAATTTCAAACACAAAGCATAAACATTATAGCAATGCGATCTATATGCAAAAAGTTAATATAAGATAGGAGAAGACACGAATAGGTACTAGTTAATAAGAAGAATATGAACTCGATAATAGGCAAAGTAATTAAAAAAAGAAAGAAAGATGTACTTGTAAGTCACTAAAGCATATTTAGAACTAAAGATCAAAATTATTTTATGCTAGTTGAATATGAAAAGTGCAACTTGGATAATAAAAAGAATGCAAGTAACTGTCAGCATTGGGTCAAGAAAAAAGAAATAGCTGGCATGCTGCCAGGAATTAGACAAAAGAACAACCAAAATATTTCAGTTCTGTTAGAAGAATTAAGTAAATATAAAGAGAGTTACATGGAGAATAGAAGTAATAATAGAGAAAAAGTCATAGATAAGAAAATAAAAGTACATACATATAAGACTAGTCTGTTAAAGATGCAAGGTTTTGATAATAATCTAGAAACATTATTATTAAAGCAATTGGAGAAAAACATGAAAGTAAAGTTACAAATTACAGTTTTTATACAGATAGGTTACTAGTAAAAGAGGAAAATGAGTGCAGAATAGGTGCAAGTTGGGTTCAAATTAGCAAAGATGAGAGTAGACTATTAATGAAAGAAAAAATTAAAATAGCAAAATGGCCATCATCGACAAAGGCAGAGTTAGCAGCAGTGTAGATGGTGGTATTAGTTGTAGTATGTAATAGTAAAATAGTTATTAAATTAGATAGTGCAGTAGCAATTGCAAGTCTGGAAAGTAAGAAACCACTACAGAATATTAGAGTGTGAAGTAAAAGTAAAAACTTTAGATTAGTTACAAAGATTAAAAACATGTGCAAGTCGAAGAACATTAAGCTATTATTAGTTAAAGTCAAAGCACATAGTGGAATATTATAGAATGAAAGAGCAGATAAGCTTCAAAAGAAGATGCATGACAGATTGAAATTACAGATTTGAAGCTTGAGAAAAACTTGAGATTTCCATATGCATTATTTTAGAGAGATATAGTAGTAGAGATACTGATAAGAAAATTTGTCAAAACATTAATGAACATGATAAATAGTGCTGAATGGCATTGCTCAAATGCAACAAAAGAGCTAGAGCCAGATGCAAAAGCACAATGTGATTGGAGACAGTTGTGAAAAGAAAATAGAAATTTAATGGGAAACAAGTGTAAATCATTAGAGGAGAGCAAAAGAATCACATTTATAATTAAGTATATTACTGATAGTTTGCCAGTGCTTAAGGTGTTAAAGATGAGAGCACCAGACTTGTATAGTTCAGACTTATATAAAGAATGTAAAACAGAGGAAAAATCATTAAGACATTTGTTCATTTGTGAGAAATATGAGAGCTATTAAAATAATATCAAAGAGTTAGCATGTTGGTTAGTATAGAAAAAGTTAGACAAGTTAAACAAGTGCAAGCTTACAAGATATAACTTGAAAAAAATATTAGTTGGTAAAACAAAAGTAGATAGAATTAAATATAAGAAAGCATACATACATGGGTTAGCAGTTAAGAGTATGTTTAAGAAGTTGTATGCTAAACAGATTTTATATAAAGCTGTAAAGCATAGTATTAAATTATATGTTAAGATTATAGAAGAGATGTTTAGAGAAGAAATTTGGTGGCAAAGATGTAGAATAACAATGAAATTAAAACGAAGAAGAGACAAGATGGTTGAAAATAGTGAATGCAGTATAAAGAAAGTGAAAAGTAAAGAAACATCAATGAATAAGGTCAGAGGAGAGAAATACAAAAAAAGAGAGATGGAACAGAGGCAGTTGTTTATGAAAGGTGTAGATAAAATAATACAGAATAGAAATAGTCCATTCTGGTTCAGTTCTTAACAAAGCTGACAAAGTTTCCCAATCTAGAAATAGGTTGATGTGACAAGTCACATTTAAGTACAGTCTCTGTACTTGAATGATGTCAGGCTTGCAATTGCAAAGTAGATTACTAAAAATAGATAATGTTTCAATTAGTAAAATTTTGTATTAAAGTTCTGACAAGCAAAAATACTTTTCCTGATGGATCATCAGTACTGTTTCTGATGGGATAAAAAAAAAAATCAATTTATGTACTATTCCTGATAGGGTAAAAAAAAATTTGACTAGCATACTGTTCCTAATAGGGTTACATACTGTTTCTGATAGAACTCCAAAAAAAGGTCCAGTAAATATAGCTTGAGTTTATGACTTAGATAATTAATTAGCCATTAGTTCAAGGTAGCTATCTCCTAATCAATATACAAACTAAACATGAACATTACAGCTTTATTAATATGAGCAATACTCATCACCTATATTTATTGCTAAATATGATTATAATCTGGAAGTACTGTATATGCTTACATGATTCTTTGGCAGGAAAAAAAATGCCTATTCATTTTCTGGCCATGTGGTACATTATTTTAAGTTTTTTTTTTTTTAATACATTAAAATAATGGAAATAAATTGAATCAAGAAACTATATTTTTGAATAGCTAGGAAATAAATAGTTATGTTCTTCAGCTACTCAATTGTATGTCACATGGATGTAACTTTAATGATCCTATTACCCTTGTAAAAATACATTTTGCAGTATATATTATTTAACATCTGCGAATAGATTTAAATGCTCAATATATAACAATCGATGTTTGAGGCTAACTTGCAAATTATCTGACCTGAGTCTCACTGGTTTATATATACATTATGTACATTATTATTTGACCTAACTATAATAAATGCACATTTTGAATAGAAGCCTTTAAATAATTTTCAAGATTGATGTCAAATATGTCAGGACACATGGTATTACCATTTAAATTTTCTTATTTCTTTTTTCATTTTTAGTTAGTATTTTCTATGTACATACATATAGTCGAAGATCCCATCTATCGTATTTCTATATTTAGATTTCATTAGTTTTGCAATATGTATTTTCATTAAACCTTATAATAAAAATAGCTGTAAATTAGTTTTATTAGTTGTTTTACACTAGTCAGAACCTATAATAGAAATAGAAATATATATCATTTGAATATTATCTTGTATATAAGACCTTCAAATTTTACATGAATAAAGGCAGACTTCGACTTATTCTTTAATTAAGGTTCGATTTCACACTTTTCTTGAGTATTTATTTTTAAATGCTATTTATCTTGAGTTTTGTATTTTTATATAAGTTAATCTTTAAGTTTTAGTATTTTGTATTAGTTAAAGTTATCCATTATCCTTCGAATTCTCTTTTATTTATGTCTTGAAGTTGTGATTCTAAAAATAGATAAAATCATTGATTAAACCTGTGATTAGAAATATACTCTTAAATTGTATTATACTTGTCTTATTGTTGAACTCTTACTTATGAATCCATCAGTACTGTATTGTCTATTCACACTTTAAGTACTATACAGTGTAGACTAAAATACCCAGAGTACTTTACAAGTTAGTCTGCATATATGGGTATTATATTTGGAAAGATACTATAGTTAGCTTAGGGGATATAAGTCACACTATATGACTATATGACTATATGAGTGCTGATTGATCAAGTTTTTAATTCTTTAGTATCCTGGGTATTTTACATTAGAGATGGGCAATGTAATTTTTTATGTAATCAATATGTATTTTTTAATTGTTATATATTTTGTTAATTATTACATATTATTACATAATTTTTAAAAGAAATTGATTACCAAATAAAATAATTATAATTCTTTAATAAATAAATTTTGAAGTAGCATTAGCAATTATTAATAAATAAATTTTGAATTAGTGTTAGTAATCTTTAATAAATAAAATTAAATTAGCATTATGGATAGTTAAATTTAAATAAATGATATAATTTTCTATTATTATATATTGCAGCCAAAATTTTACATAACAATATATAATGAATATGTAACGATATGTAAAAAATTTGTTCATATCTATTTTACATGCCAAGTGCTGTAATTTTTCAATTTACCCATCTTAATACTCGAGTACAATACATTCTAGGCCTCTAAAAATTGTGAGAGATATTATAGTAAGGGGTTTTTTAGTTTATACTGTAAGGTACTTCAATCTGTTTACTACTAAGCTTAAATTAACACTTGTGTTAATAGTAGTAACAACAGATAATTTAATTATATCATCATTGATGTGAAGTATAATTTAAATTAATTTAAGTGAATCATCATGCATACATAATTACAAATATATTAGTCAGATACATTGTTTAGTCAATATTTACAATTTATAGTATATTTGAAAAATAAATAAATAGATTTTAATTGAATAAAAATTTGTTCTTTCATTTTGGCATAGCAGTCTAACAAAAATAGTATAGTTAATTTTGTATTGACAGTAGAGATATTGTATTTAAGTGAAGAATTAAGTTAGTAGATAAAGAAAACCAATAAAACAAGTAAGTGCTAAGCTAAAAACTTTCAAGAGAATATATGTATTAGGTGACCATGAAAATTATTTAGTAATACTGACAAAGCCAAAAATAATAAACTATAAGGTTAAGAATAACTAATAAATATATCAAGTTCTCTTTTCCAGTATCATGTTAATAATAATAGAAGTGTTAATTTACCCTTCAGTCATGCAGTTGAAATATATATCAACTTTTTGACACTCTTAACCAACTGCAAACTTAAGAAACAAAGTTGACTTTATGTAAATAAGAATATCAAGACAGGTCTAATTACTCTAAAATGTGTTGAAGGAGCTATCGACTACCTCTCTTGGAAGATGGTTCAAGGACAAAATAAATCAATAAATAGACTGGATGATATAATTGAGCTTACTGATAAAGGGCATGAGCAAGTAACTAAAATTAAACAAAATGTAGCTTTAGACCTAACAGTATACTGATGGGTTCTTTTTTGTAATAGCAACAATAATTGTAAAAGGGCCTGTGGTAGAATTGGGGAATGTAAACAAGAATGTCCAAATTTTCAGTTAAAAAAATAACTTGAAAAATGATTTTGACACACATAAGTGTTTAGTTAAATCATTATTAAGGTTATGCTTTCAGATATTGAAGAGCTCTTGCCAGTACAATTGTTTATTGAAGGTACACATAGATCATTACATATACCTGTAGCATTGCAATCAAAAGTATCAAGAATAAATCTTAGTCACCAAGCCTATGACCATGCAATTGCAGCACATTGTGCATATTGCAGTTTTAGAGTAGAAATTGCACTAAAATTATTAGCACCATACCATAATACAAGTAAAACAGATCTTAGATATATGTGTAAAACTAGTAAAAATCTATGTACAGAGCAACAATTAAAATAATTAGTTGAATGTGATGATATCAGATTACATGAAAATGCTGGTTCATGGACAATCTTAGATCAATTGGTTATTACTGAATTAAAAAAGCAAGGAAAAGTACTTTACTATTAGCATAATGATACTTCTGTTTTTAAAAATTTCTCCAAATATTACTACTAATTGACTGTAAGTGATGATATGTGGCTTCAGCAAGGCCAAGATTGCAGATTTTTCTGTTTTGGAATAGATGGAAAATATGATCTAAATAATAAGAAAGCACCTGTACTTTCTATGGTTATTGAGAATGAAGCTGAATACAGGTCTCCATTAGCATTTGGTCTTAGTAACAAAGTAAATCATTTTACAATATGAATAGCTGTGCAAGCAGTATAAGCCAATATTCCATGTAATAATCCTAATTGCCTGCATTGTTACCAATATGCTGATTTAGAGAATGGAAAAGGTTTTCGATATCAGAGAGAATGTGTTTCTTATTGGAATCCATTAGCTATGATGGATAAACATCAGCCCACTAAACTTGCATTGCAGGGTCTTATTCGTGGAACTATTCTCTGTTGGTTTCACATTATGGCAACTTTAGGTGAACATTTACAAACATGAAAAGTAGACTGGCCATTACAGTATCCAATAGCATTGGCTTTTAAAGTTGTTGGTCGAAGTAGATTAGGTGAAGAAGCTACTATAATGAAAGAAGAATATAAAAAATTTATCTACACTTTGTCACTAGACAATAATATAAAAGATCTTTTGGTATCTGACTTAGAAATGAACTGAATTTGTGATAAATGAAGACAGTGTTTTATCAATGATGGATGGGCACCACAAGTACATAATTCAGTCAATGCAAAACTAATGACGACAAATAACCTTACTGAGAGAATGCATAAAACAGTAGAAGCACAACATAGTGGAACACAAACTGTCGTTTCATTTATTGAATGTTTGTATGGTATTAAATTTTTTGAGATTCGCTAATTCAAAATAAGCTTGGTGAAACCTCATTTAATGCGGGTTTGGCAACATATTAGAATATGTGTACAATAGAGCATAAGCAACTTTTACCAAAAAAACCAATTGACATAAAACATCAGATTAACCAAGGGTGTCTTTATGTCTTGCTTGGTCTAGTTATGCTAGTAATTGGATATGAACATTATATGTTTATCAAAAAATGATGTAAAAGGTTTTATTTACTATATAACTATTTTTCTATTTGTATGCTAGCAAAAATAATAAAACAAATTAATACAATAATTACTAAGTTAGTAAACCAAGATAATATTAATATACTAGCTAATTATTATCTTGTGAATATATTATCTGAAGAGTGTACATATTACGATTATATCTGGAATAGTTCTTATCATAATGTCTGTAAACATGTATATGCAGCACGATTCTATATCGAATTATTAAATGAAAGGCTACAAGTACAAGATGTTAAACAAAGTCTAGTAAAGCATTTTAAAAATAAAGAGCATGCAATTGTATTAGAACATAAGAACTATATTATTTATAATGGAACTGTCAATGAAGTTTATCAAGAAATTCTGCAGCTTTTTAATTACATTGGCAATGAAATCTTTTTTTCAACCAATCAAAGAATAGCAGTGCAGGATCCATTTCATCCAATAAGTAATACACAAATTCCTACAATAATCAGATCACCAAGAAACTATAAATTAAAGTATTGAAAGCCTAGTCGATTGTTTAATAATAAACTGTTGGATAAAACAAAGATATATAATCAGGAGTCTGCCAGTTGTTCAGAAAATATTAATAATTCAACAACTAATGATAATGTATATAATGATACTTTGGAGATTGCTATTAATATCCCTCATTCTATATGCCAATGTAATACTACAAGAATTTGCAATAAACATTGCACTTATACTAAAGATGTATGTTTATTAATAATCATTTATTACTAAATATGATTTTTTATTAATTATTTTTTCACTTTATTTAGCCATAAGCATTAGGTGGTGAAAAAGAAAATGATTCAACCTTAGTAGTGAAAAGGTTACTTGAAGAGTTATTTCTTGAAAATGAGTGTTCCTGGAATCCTAAAGAATTTACAAATATGGCAGTAGAAAAAAAGTTATATTTAGATGATAATCCTATAGAAAATAGAGTAAAATTGTATAGCTGGATTAGTAATCAAAAAATTCATGCAAAGAATATAAACAATGTTAATACCTAACTTATAGTCATTAACATAAATAGTTAAAAAGAAGTGCTGTTTGAAAGCAAAATAGTTTGCTTATTTAGGTTTATGTGGTGAATTCTTTTGTTGTAAAAATTATGTAATCCAAAACAAGCTTTTACAAAATTATGAATTTGAAAGAATAATTCTATTTAAAATAAGTGAGAATTAACTTTAGGCTAATTCAAAATTCTAATCATCTAAATTGATTTAAAATTTCAATTTAATGTTAAGTAGATTTAGAATCTACTTAAAAGTAGATTCCAAGTTTAGTTAAATTATATTTCAATATACATATATGCATATATCTTTGTTCACAATAATAAACACTTTTCCAGCTTCACATCTTCAAATTAATTAAAATTAGAGCTGGTAGTGTCTTAAGTGCAACTATAAATAATAGTATATATGACTGTATGTATTTATTGTATTTATTTAAACTATTCTTTCACTATTTAGCCACATTGCTGAAAATACTGAGTTGAATCCTCCTTGATCATCTTTTGAACATTATCTTATCTATTAAAAGGAATATTAATAATCTATACATGATCATATAGTAATATGCCTTTTTAAGAAGTCTTATTTTAACTTCTATTTTTTTTAAATATTCAATGTTCAAACTTTCTGGTTAATAATTACAAATCAAAGGTCTCAATTTATTGTCTGAAGCTTAGCAAAGGACTTATAATAGATAAGTAAATATTAAAAAATGTCATAGAATTCTAATTATCTGACAACTTATCTGCATATTCTTGCATATTTATAAAATTATCTGTTTAATATCTGCTCCAGACATATAACAATATTTTTTTTTTTAGTCATATACATAGTCTTTTAATACTAACTTGCTATATCATTGTTATTTATTTACTGCACAAAATACAAATGATACAACTACAACACTAAACAATTTGATATGATATTACTGTGTTTTGTAATATTATCTCACAACCTAGACAAACTGTTATTGAAACCTCTTGTAATCTGGGCTATGTTTACTGGACCTTTTTTTGGGGTCTTATCAAAAACAGTATATAACCATATCAGGAACAGTATGCTAGTCAAATTTTTTTTACCTTATCAGAAATGGTATATAAATTGATTTTTTTTTTACCCTATCAGGAACAGTACTGATGATCCATTAGGAATAGTATTTTTGCTTCTGACAAGGCTGTCAAAGAATAAAAAAAAAAAAAATTCATTTACTAATTTTTCTCTTATCATCGATGTCTCTTTTAGAATTATATGAGGCCTTTTCCTAATTAATTGATTCAATTCAATTTTTTTCATTTTCATTGTCATTCTAACAACTAACTTACTTGGTAATTTTGCTATTTCTTCTTCTAGTAAATTTTTGTCTATTGTAGTTAATACTGGAGATACCTGAAATAGGACTTTTTTTGCAACTTATGATTATCCAAATCTGCTAATTATATTAACTATTTTCTAATAAGCTTTAGAGCATCATTAGCATCACTTGGTGGTTTTAAACTTATATAATCAAAATTTTTTATTTATACTAGGTCTTTCATACAAATGTCTACTATTTTGTTAAAAACATTCAGAGTAGATGTAATATACATAATATCCTGAAGATGTTTTTTTTGCATTATATCTCTTAAAAAATGCAAAGTAGTTATAAATACTAATACAACTTGAATATTCCATTCATTAATATTCTATACATATTGTATGCAGCTATCATTACAACTAAAGAAACATTTTTTCTTATTACAGAAAAGGAAAATACAAAAATGAACTATGCTTTTATAAATTGAACATAATTGTTTCATGTCTAGAGTATGAAGTTGGTTTTAATTATATAGAAAATAATTATAACATACACCAAGTTAATCAAATATATGTGTGTTTCCTTTTAATATTTTTGTTGCTTATTGCAATTATTACAAATTTGTTATATTATTGTTTTGAATTTTTTTAATTGCATATGTATCTATTTTCTATGTTTCTATCAATTGTTATAATTACTGTAAATTCATTATACTATTACAACACTTTATCTTATTTTTAAAACTATCTACAACTACATATAGTATTAAATTTAGACTTTAAATAGAACTCTTTTCAATTTCTATATTCATTTTATTATCTATTGTTAAGAGGAATTCTTCATAGAAGTCAGAATTTTCAAAGTCAATTTTATTCAAGTCAATACTTTCACTTTTATTATTGCATAATAAGGCTTGTGCATTTTCAAGAATAATAAAATAAATTATAAAAACATCTTCATAGTTTTTTTTCAAAGTGTTATACTTCTTAAGTAAGTAGATTCAAAATTAGTCATTGTTTTAAATATATTATTTTTATAAAAACTTTGAATTTATTTGATTAGTTTTGTAATTGAATTATTTCTTATAAAGGATTAAATTAAGAATATTATAGTAGAAACTATCTCAAGTAGCAAGACTATTTATATATATTTTTATTTTTACAAATTTTTATTGTCTACTATACTTTTAATTTATATAATAAAAGAATGATATATATAAAATTTATTTTTTTATCTTATATTATTTTATTTTATATTTGCTTAATACAATTTCAATTTATTAACAAATATGCATATAGTATTTCAACTACTTTTCAAATTTGAAACATTCACAAAATAAAACATTTCTAAAATTTGTTACCTAGAACTGAAATAGCTGAATTTACACAATAATTTCCTTTTTTTTTATAAATTTTATATTTGCTTACTACAGTTTTAATTTATTAACAAGTATACATATAGTAATTTGATTACTTCTCAATTTCAAAATATTTGCAAAATGAAACATTTTAGAAATTTGTTATTTAGAGCATCAGATCCTGAAATAGCTAAATCTGTACAATAATTTTCTTTTCTTTTTTTTTTTTTTTATGAATTTTGTATTTGCTTACTAAATTCAATTTATTATTAAATAAAATGATACATATAGCAATTTAGCTAATATTTTGATACTTCTTAAATTCAAAATATTTGGCAAAATAAACATTTCTGAAATTTGTTATCTAGGGCATCAGATTCTAAAATAGCTGATTCTGCACAAAAATTTTCTTTTTTTTTTATAAATTATACATTATCTTATTTTATATTTGCTTACTACAGTTTAATTCATCAATAGGTAAGACAATATATTGTTAACCTGTAGTTTTTTCTTTAACTACAGTGATAACAGAAGCTGTTTAACTATAGTATAATAACTATAACTTAATAGATTCTATACAAAGTCTAGACAAGACTTAACAAAATACAGAGTGATTTAGGATTTTAAAACAAAGACAACAATAAATAATATATGAAGATACTAAATATTGCATTTAATTTATTTACTATTGAAATGTATAAAGACACTTAATTTTCTTAAAAGGTCAGAAAGCAGTGCTTTTATAGATATTTTACATGTATAAATTATTATAATAAAGCTAAGTTATCTTAATAGAATATGCTAGATATAATAATACATGATAAGAAATATTAAAGATATAAAAGATATATGCTATATATTATATATAAAAGATATTGTATATATGAAAGAAAGCTAAAAAATAATATATGTATAATATATTTAAGATCTGTAATATCTGTGATATTTATACTTTTCATGCTTTTTATGCTTTTAAGGGTTTAGCTAATTTAGCCATTTATATTTAAGTCACATATACTAAATTTAGTACTTTATTAAAATTATCCTGAGCTTGTGCTTTCGTGATCAGAATCACATGATTTTGTTCTCATTAGAACCATCTTGATAAGCTGAATCTAATAGTAGTAGTTTTATCCAAATTGGTTTGGTATATTAAAAGTTATAATCAAAATATAAAACTTTTAATATCAACAACATGTAGTAATTTGACTAATGTCTGGCTACTTCTCAAAATTGAAACATTTGGCAAAATGAAATTTGTATTACCTAGAGCATTGGAATTCTGAAATAGCCAAATCTGTACAAAATTCTACCTTTAACACAGCTTTGTATACCCTAAGAATAAAAGCAGAAATCTGCCTATGCAGAGTCTGAAAATTTTTCTAAAAATAATTAGTAAATAAAAATTAGTTTAAATTTTGCTTTGACTTAGAATAAACTATTGATAAATAGAACCCATATTAACAATACTAGGTTTTTTTTTATTTTTTATTTTTTTTATTTTTGTATTTACAGTAAATTTTGTAAATTTTATTGAATATATAGAGTTTTTCTTTAAAGTAGCAAATTTAAAACATGATTGTACAACTATTATGACTTAATTGTTATCTCAATACAATTTAAACAATTTGTACTAGTAAAATAAATCTTGTTAAAATAAAACATATTCAAAATATTACCAATTGTATAACAATATATTTTATAAATAGTATTGTATAATAATTTATCTTAAATAAATTTCACATTAAAAGCTTTATTCAAAATAAAAATAAATATTAAACTTTATTATATATTTTCAAATATCTAAAACTTCACAAAGATAAATGCTTATTGTAAATAGTATTTATAGTAAATCTGAATCACTTTATTTAATCTTGTGGTTTGTGCCAAATATTTGTCAATATATCACTATTATGATTTATTGATGTGGATTAAAATTAAAATATCTAACATTTTAAACAAAATATATAATGCTATATATAATCTTTAAGATTGTGCATGCCATGAAATCACATTATATGTTAAATTACAGATTATAAGTTTAGATAGTTTTATAAAATTATAATAGAAATAAAATGTAATAGTAAATATTTAAAAGTTACCAAATAATAAAATATAAACAATAACAAATTATATTATATAAGCCTGATATCATAACACCAGTTCTATTTGCTAAAAACTACTTCTCTATTTTGGTAATAAAAGAAAATATACTGATACAATCAAAGAGGAACTGTACCATGTATATCTTAGTTCTATTACTATAATGAAAAAAAAGATTGTTGAATTATTACACTATACAAGCCTGATTGTGCCACCAGATCTAGTTGCTAACAAACTATTTTTCTCTTTTAGTAGTAAAAGAAAAACTTGCTATTACAATTGAAGGAATGTTGGAATACATATGCCTTAGTTTTAAAAAAAAAAGCATCAAATTATTACACAATACAAATGCTTAGTTTAAAAAAAAATAATTGAATTATACAAGTCTGATCAGATCTATTTGCTAACAAATTATTTTTTTTTTCAGTGATAGAAGAAAACTATGCTATTATAATTAAAGAAATTTTGTAAAATGTATATCTAAATCTATTACTATAACAAAAAAGAAAAAAGTGTCAAATTATTACACTTGGACAAACCTGATCATACTACTGGATTAATAATAAAAAAAAAGCATGCTATTACTATAGCAAAAAAAAAATAGTATCAAATTATTATATACAAGCATGTTTGTACTATAGATCTATTTGCTAAAACTATTTTTTTCTTGGCAAAAAAAAGTATAATATTACAATCAAAATCATAGTATGTATAACTTATTTTTATTATTATAATAAAAAGAATAACTAGTATTAATAAAAATATACAGCAGTGTGTTTTTTGCAACATTTAAAATCTCCAACTAAATATTCTAAATATGATCTTTGGCAAAGCATAAACTAACAAAATGGTCATTATTTGTTAAAGAAGTTGTGTGGTAAAATAAAGTTTTAAAAGGTAGTTACTATAAAATCAATCAGAATACTGTATATTACAAAGGTTAGTATATTCTAACTTTGAGTAAAAATTTTTATTGAACTAAAAAAAATTAAAAATTAAAAATTTGTAGTTTAATAAAAAAATATTTGAACTATATTTTTGACTTAAGTAGAAATAGTTGAAAGTTTTTACAAATTTAAGGTTATTATAAAAAAAACCCTTTGCAAAGATAAAATTTATATATAAAATTGAATAATTAATATCTAAAATTGTTATATAAATTCATTTGCCTAAAGATAGTAAACTGATCTGGTTTATTGAATTTGAAAATTTTATTATAGAAATTCATTATCATTGTTTTTTTAAACCTCAATACTAATAGCAAGAAACTAACTCCTTTGTATATAACATATAAAATATTCTTAAAAAACATAAATTATAGCTAATTACTTTTAATAATGAGAAAATTATCATAGACAAAATCTATAAACATCTTACAGATTCTAACTAAATATCAATTACATACTGGCAAACAGATAGTAATATAAATAATATTGATTACTATCCACTTCAACAGATTAATCTTGTTTCCTATTCAGACTGTTAACTTAACTCACAATGAATAACTACATCATGCATTATTAATACTTCACTTATTACATTTACTCAATTCTTTAGTAAAATTATTTCAAATACAGATAAAATAAATGCAAACTATTTAGACCTTCTCAGCTCTGCTACAATTAAATAGTCTTTGCCAAATTCTTTACCACTATCATTGCCTTCTATTCTCATCTCTATCTTTATCTGATCTGCAATTTTTGAAGCAAGTGAAGCAACTAACAAATTTAATCAAATATCTTCTAATAACCTACTACATAACTTATTTAACTTTTATACTAATAGTTCAGTAATTGGTATAAGTACAAATAACTGTACTATGAATATTAGTTAGGTCTAAGTAGATTTTAATAACCAAATTATTCACAAATTCATTGTCAAAGTTTACCTTTGGCCATCATCTTACAAGCTTAAACTCTTTTTTATTTTGTTTGCTATTTAACTATTTTCTGAAATTCTACAATTAACATCTACACAGATTCTTAATCCATAATATCAAAATTTATTCAACTTAATTAATCCTAATAAACTCTTTAAATTTAACTTCTAATCATTATAGCATACCTTACTAAATATTATTAAATCATACAAATTAAATATTATCTTTTATAAAATTCAAGCCCATTCAGTTAACACTCTTAACAATTTAGTAGACTTATTTGCTAAGCAACATACAATTGAACCTCCATTATACTTTAACTATACAAATATTCATAATTCATATTATTTATTATTCTTTAAAACAGAAAAATTTATGTTAAACTTTCTACCAGATACTTTATTAAAAGTATCTGTAAAGCTTATAACCTTGCACTATGATTATCATAAAAACAAAATAACAAATAGACTCTTTTAGCCTACCACATTGACTAGAATTCAACCTGACTATATTTTAATCATAATCAAAAATTTATTCACAATTTTACTAATTTTAAATTTAACCAATCTAAATCATTTAGAATTAAAATACTTCTTAATGAACTACCTACTCAATACCTTTATCATAAAATCTACTTTCTAACCTTTTCTAATGCCAATTGCTTTTACTGCAATTCAATTATATCAGTATTATATTAGTATATTTGTGCCAATTTCTATTTGTTTGATAACATTATTTCTAATGCAATAACTAACTATATAAATTCAGCCAATTTAGACTTTTCTAATAACAGAACTAAAATACTTATTCAAAAAATTAAAGACCATTTAGCTTTCAAAGAAACACCTCTTCTTCCATCCTTACACTATCTAAAAATTATTCTTAAAGGTCTTATTTCCTTATCTCTAATTAAAACTATTCAGGATCTAGAAGTTTCATACAAACTAGTTTTAACAATTATGATTAATATTCTGCTTGAAATCAACAAACAAATCTATGAACAATTATGAAAATCTTACTGTATTAATTTTTCAAATTAGAAAAAACAATAACAAATAACATATACATATACTGAGCAACAAACTTCATCCCCTTATAGTAGAAATAATACACATATTCATTATAATTTTATATATTCTTATTTCTATAATCAACCTAACCAACTCCATTCATATACTGAAACCTGTTCACTTGTTGGATGGGTCTTTAGAAAAATTAATTCTTAGACCACTCTGTGGGTCAAGTATCACACAACTTCTAATTTTATTTTTACTATAAATAATATTATCTAGGCGAGTTTTTTACCACTTTAGTAGGTTT
>CAJVQA010002522.1:0-21745 GCA_910591915.1 Cetraspora pellucida | reverse complement strand
CGTCTAATAGTTCATTATAAATACATCTATATAAAACATGTACTTGCTATAAGTATTAATAAAAAGCTCAGACCAAAGAGGTCATCTTAGTATTGAAAAAAAATATATATATATAAAAAATAAATAAATAAATTTATATTTTATAAAGAATAGTCAAGTTTAAAATGTAATTTACTTAAAAATATATTATAACAAGTGCTTTTTTAGTTGAATTTTTATTTTTATCGATATTAGTTGAAAACTCATTAACTAACAACATTTTCTTTCTAAAAAATATATATATATTTTTTATTAAAGAGAATAGTCAATACAAATCATTTTCAGATTAATTTTTCTAATTCTAAACTTATTTTATGCTTTTATTAAAACTTATAGAGAGGGTATTATTTTATTAAAATATAAATTTTCAGAATAATTAACTTAATATTCATTGAGATATTAATAATTTTCATTTTAGTTTAATATACAAATTTGTATTTTTGATAAAAACATTGATTGATTGAGGTCATCATTTTTTATTCTTATTCTAAACTATCATAGAGTCATTAATATAATTTTTGAGTATATCTATAAGATTTTTTTCTGAAAATTTTATCAAAAACTCATAGAGATATTCAATTTTTTCATTTGAAAAACATATACAAATCTTTTTTTTTAATGTTTACAAATCATTTATATTAATTTAAAGACTATACTCAAATAAAACAGATTGTATGATAATAATAAAGTTAGTGCAGATAACTTTCAAGAGTTCACATATAAAATTTCAAATCAAATAGACAAATATTCATGAAATAGACTCGATTTTTGATGAAGCTTTACTCATATTTATTTGCAGATCCTTTTACAAAAATTCATTATGATTAAAATTGGCTCATTTTTTAAAATTTTACTAATAAAACAATAAAAATGGTTTTATAAAACTATATTTTTTTTGTTAAATGATTATTTTTATTAATGACTTAAAGATGATTGTCTTAATAAATTTCCTCGTAAAATATGATTTTTGATGTGACAACATTTTTTATAAAAAGTAATAAAAAATTCTAAAAAATTTGAAACTTATATTTATCAAAATTTTATTAATTAAGTAATAAAAATAGTTCTATAAAACTATATGTTTTTTTATTAGATGAACATTTTTATTAATGTTCTAAAAATAATTATTTTAATACAATTTTTTGGAAATCATGAATTTTGTAGTGATAACATTTTTATCATTTGTAAAAATAAAAAATCTAAAAACATAATAGAAAATTGAAACTCTGAAATTTTCTAATATCTATAGAGTAATCTATGCTCATCAGCATTTTGTTCTAATCTAATAATAAATTTATTAATTAATTCTGGTACCCAGCAGATAATCCATGCCTACTAGCAAGCAATCTATGCCTACTGACAAGCAATTCATGCTATTAACAAAATTTCCTAAAACACTAATTAATTTTATATAATATTCATAAAGTTTTTTACAGATTTTCGAAATTGACCAATTGGAGTTTAGTATTTTCTAATTTCTTAGAGTTAGGAAATGACACAAAAAAATTCTGTGCCAGCTTTTGTCAGTCATTGTCAATCATTCATCATGTGGTAGTACTTATAATATATAGTTTAGGCATTTTTATATTTGTATAACAATTCTATGCATATACTGTATTAGTACTGTATATATTTTCATATTAAAAAAAGCATATATATTAAACTATAAAATCAAATATAGCTTGCAAGTCAAATATTTGCAAAAAAATTTATTAGAATCAAAATTCTTATATATGATGAACTAATATATTGTTGATTTTCTTTTTAAAAAAGATAACCCAATGTTTTTTTTTTATTTATATAATATCAAGTAAGAAAAATAGTAATATATAGATATATCAATTGGATATAAATGTATAAATGAAATATTTCTAAACTATACTATTATTGCTATATATATAACAACATCTAGCATGATATTAACCTTTAATTTTCTGTGTTAGTTAAATTTACTATTGTAATCATTAACTACAAAAGAAGATAAAAAGAACCTTTAAGATTATTTTAATTAGTAAAAGCAGATATATATAATAAAATTTTGAGAAAAAGTTTTAAGAATAAATTGGCTTATATTAGTATTGAATATGAATATGTTGTTATTGGAGTTAGAAGGTTGTATAATAGATAATCAGGCATTGTTTTTCTTTTTAGTAAGAGTAGTAATTTCTTATACTAATTTTCATTCATGTTGTTTGATATTATGAGTTTGCCAGATAGTAAGATTGAACTAGTTGAGTAAAGAGTTAGATAAAGAGATAAGAAAGTTGTTAGTTAGTTTTTTTAGAATTTGTTGAAGTTATTTATATTAATCAAGTGTTATTGTATCTTGAATAAGTAAAAGTATTGTGTTATATATAGTAAAGTTTGGAGAAAGATTTTGTAAATTAAGGATTTGAGTTATAGTATATGGTAAAACTTCTGAGAAGTTTAAAGAGCTTAAGATATTTGTAGTTTTGTTAATAAGAATGTTTTGTGAATTGTAAGTATGAAGTGAACATTGAAGTAAATGTTTAGTATTTTCATATTAATCATAATAAGAAAAATTTGGAGTTAAGTAGAGTAAAGAATAGCAAATATTTAAATTTGACATTGTTGACAGGTTATTAAAGAGAATTTTATTCCTAATTGAATAAAGGTTTAAATTAGAATTTTGTGAATTAATGATTTTAGTAAATAGTAGAATGTTTATAGTAAAAAGATTTTGTAATAGTTTAAGTTAAAAAAGTTTATTAAATGTTTAAATAAAAAAAAGGTTTTTGCAGAATTTATGAAGTTTGAATGTAATTGGTATTTCTTTTTAAGTAAAGAAAGTAAATAAATAAAAATGATCAAGGTTATATTTTAGTTCTATTTTTTTTACACCTTGTTTAGCTAAAGCATTAGCAATATTATATAAAATGTTATTTGAATGTGATTTAACTTTGTGCATAATATAATTTATATTTTTGAGTTTGGTTAGATAGTTTAGAATATGAATAATATTTTAGTTATTTTGTTTAGTTTGAGAATTGTAGTTATAAGATATTGCATTAGTAAGAATTTGTATAGTAGATAAGCTGTCTAAGTAAATGTGAATTGAATAGTTAGAGGATAAGATAAGAAATAAGAGAATGAGTGTTGCTAGTTCTGCTCATGTTGAGTTTGGAGTAACCTAATGTTAAAAGTTGCTAGTATTTATTAATTGGATAAATTAAATGCACCTGAGGCCAAAACAAATTTAAATAAACTTGTAGATCTAGATATCGTATTATGACAAACTATACTGATGCATTATATAAAAGTCAAAAAATTAAAAGAATAAATTACTACTTTTATTACAGTATGTCATATTATTTGTGCATTATTTGTATCTTTAATTAGGAAATGATTTATTCAATAAAGCAATACTTCAACATTTTTGAAATAATTAATTAATTGGATGTAAAAGTGAGTTAATTAAAGTATATTAAAAGTTTATATAAATGATGCAGTTATGTAATAATATCATAATAGTTTATCTGAGTCTAAAATGATCAATTAAACAATCTATTAGACATAAAAGTAAGTTAATTAAAGTATATTAAAAGTTTATATAAATAATGCAGTTATGTAATAATACTGTAATAGTTTACCTGAGTCTGAAATAATCAATTAAATGATCTATTCTTAATACAAATAATAATCCAGTATTATTTAAAATGATTAATTAATTGAATGTAAAAGTAAGTTAATTAAAGTATATTAGATTAATTAATGTATATAAAAGGTTATTATACAATAATGCAATCATATAAGACATATTTAAACTAAATTAAAATTTTGATTTTTTTTTTTGTTCTTAACAGTTAGTTATAAAAACAGTATATATCTTATTTAAAATAAAAGCACAAAGTCAATAATTGTGTTAACTTATAAAGGATATATTATTAATCTAATATAATATCTATTTTGCTTTGTAAAAAGAGTTTATTTTATGGTGTTTTGTGATCATTGGTCTTAGATATAATGAAACCTTTATATGATACTGAAATACTGAATAACTTTTTAGTACTGCTAAAGCTATTATCTAATAATATTGCTGCTATACTTACTTCAAATTATGATTATATAATCTTAAAACAATTATCAGTCTTAAATATAATAAATATTGCAGCCATACTTACTCCAAATTTTGATAGTGTAGCCTCAGAATAATTATTAGTCTTAGATATACTAAAACCTTTACATTATGTGATCTCAGAATGATTATCAAATATGATGGAGTTTTCTTATGATACTAAAATATTAGAGTCTCTAAAGCCATTATCTAATAATATTGTAACCATACTTACTTCAAATTTTGATTGTAAAATCTTGGAACGATTGCTAATTTCTGATACAATAGAATCTTTATATAATGCTGAAATATTAGAACCTCTAAAGTCATTATCTAATAACATTGCAAACATATTTATTCCTGATTGTAAGATCTTAGAACAATTATTGATCTTGAATATAATAGACCTCTGTATAATGCTAATAATATTTTAAAGCTGCTGGAACCTCTATCTAATAATATTGCACTGTACTTTCTCTAAATTATGATTATATTGTTTTAGAATTCAAACAACTCCCTAACTATATTATAGCAGAAGAGTTTTTAATTAATCAGTTTGAAGCAGATCTTTTTGTAAATATTAATAATGTTGAAAGTGCATAGTAGTAGTTTTCGCAATTTGAGAAAGTATCAAAAACAACAATGCCTGAAACAAAAAATTTTAAAATTCATGAAAAAAAGGTTCTCTTTAGAAAATTACAGCAACACAGTGATAAAGTATAACAAAAACAGAGAAATTCTATTTTAAAAAAGCTACATTTATTATAAGTAAGAAATACAGAATATGCAGCTACAATCCACCTTTGGCTTGAATGTTGGCATCTTCAAACAACTCATCTATTTGAAATTAATATCAAATTTGTACATAATTATATTATATACTCTGCAGAGTCTCTAAGTTTTCAGCATATTAAAAATAATGTTTTTAGTAAATATATTGAACTTTTTAAAAATAGATATTCACTAGCAACTGCTCTGTGTACTTATGAGAACAGCCTTTATTTATGTGCAAATGATGAGCAAGAGCTTATATAACTATTAGCAGATTATGCAGAAAACCTAGACTATAGTTATGTCTTATATTTGTTTGAACAATATCACAATAAACACCTTAAAGAGCAGAATAGTATATTAATGTTTTAGCATCTTGAACAAGAGGTTAATAGTTACAATAGTTCAGAAAAAGGTCATACTATACTTCAATAATATGATTCATTATCAGGAAAGGCCTATATACTTTGTATTGTTACTAATTTAATAAGTTATGTTCATGAAAAAATTCATTAGGCATATGAACTTTGTTATGTTGATGCATCTGCTTCTTTTGAACTATTGAATACATTGATTACCTTGTGTTACACAAGTTGCATTGCAGGTGCATTACCCCTTGGTGTTATGATAACATCTGATGAATTAGAAGTAACCTTAAAAAAAAGAATAAATCTTTTAAAGAATATTCTTCTATTCTATGCATTCTACAGCTGTGGTCCTAATGTTGGCCTAATAGTTTTTCTTACTGATAATTCTAAAGCTGAGAAAAATGCATTAAAGAGTTCTTGGTTACAATCAACACAATTGCTATATATATTTCATATTCTTCAAGCTTTTTGGCATTGGTTGCATAATACCAAACATAACATAAATAAAGAACATAAATCTCTTATAATGAATAATATGAAGCAAATATTATATGCACAAATAAAAACTGAAATGATAAAATGTTATTATAGATTAAAGACTAATTATTATAGTATGTATCTGCAATTACAAAAACATGTTGATTTGCTTTGAAATAGGTGGCAACTCTGGGCACTTTCATTATGTTTTGGCCTTCTTTTATATAGAAATAATATTAATAACTATGTAGAATATAGTTTTGAGTTGCTAAAGAATGTTGTATTTGCATGCATCTAGTCTTATAATTGTATTTAGGTTTTTTAATTTTTAACTACTATTATGGAATGCTTCTATGAATGCTGATTACTTGGTGTAGCCTATCATCATTCTGGATATCTTAATATTGCTAAATAATTTTTATGCTCCAGTTGGAAAGCTATTGATTTAGAAAAAATTCAGCAAACTAAGATACCTGTAAAGTATCTGATTCCAAGTCAAAAGAGTGAAGGCAAATATTATACTGTTAATACTGAACTTTATACATGCACATGTTTTACTGAATTATCTGGAGCTTTGTGCAAACATTAAAGTGTGATAGTTGTAAAATATCATATTGGATCATTAAATTTTTTTTAGTCATTACATCTAATAATCAGGCTTGTTTTGCATATATTGCATGTGATAAGTGATTAATATTTGAGGTGAATATTTAAATAATTATTAATTTCCAATATTGCTAATTTCTTTATTATCTTAAGAACTTATAGCAGATAATTATTTTTATACATCACTGTATGATATCTAATATGAATATCATAAAAATAATATAGCAATTGATATGCTTTAAGAATTAGATAAAACACAAGAACTGCAAGAATCTAAAGTAGACCAAGTTATTGTAGCAGAGTATATGCTTTGCATTTTATTTGTTTATTTTAATATGCACTTATTAAATATTTTATTTTTAGACATAATTCAGCTTTTTTTGCATCATTATTGAAACAATAAAGCATGATTATAAATATTATGAACTGCAACTTCAGGCTGCTTTTATAAAGTTTGCAAAACAATATAATGCAGCAAAAGAAAAATTGATTTCAGTCTTAACTTTCTTTCTATATGATATGAATTACAATTTTGATCTACTTGTATATGTTCAGAGTGGTTCAAAAATTTGAATACAAGTAGAATTAGTAAAACATAGAAAAGTTAATAAGGAAAATTATGATCCACATGCTATTCTAGCATATAAAGTTTAAATAAATAGTAAAAAAACACATAGTCTTAGTACAAATATTCAGTTGAATTAATAGCTTTGCATATAATTGGTATAAATACTTATATGTTATTTTGATATATTAAAATTTATATTGCTAAAATTACAAGGTAAAAAAAGGCATTTATTGTAAATAATATAATATTGTAAAAGTAGTTAGTATAATTGCTTATATACATACTTTTAAGATAATATTATGATTTTATGATTTTCTTAATAATTACATAATGCTTCTATTTTTACTAATCTATATTTTATAAATATACCAAAGTAAGGTAACATAAAACCTAAGCTATTGGTCAAACAAAATGGTATCAAAATCTAATTATTTCAAAAACTTTGTTTAAAAAAGTTTGTAATTTGCCTGAATTTGGATTGGCCTAGTGAAATTCTGCATTACTCTAGAAGCAACAATCTTTTGTTATTTAAAGTTATATTTGTAAAGTATCATATTCAGAAAATTGAATTCAATTATTAAAAACCATTAAAAACTTAACAATAAAAAATTTTTTATAATTAATAGAATGTGTGCTAAGCAATACTAAATCTTTTGTCTATATTTATTAATATATATTATAATAAATATTTGATTTTACAATTAGTATTCAGCTCTATATCTATATTAACTTTATATGCTTCTAATCTATTAGCACTATAGAGATGAATAATTGCTTATTGACAGGGTTTAGAGTGGTTAAGAATTTTAATAAAAATATTAATTATATTTTTGCACTAGTAATAAATAAATGATTATATATAAAACAAATTTTTTTTACTTATATATGATTATTTGATATATATTAATAATTAATATACAACACATGCACAGAATTGTTATACAAATATAAAAATGCCCAAACTATGTATTACAAGTACTACTACATGATGAATAATCAACAATAATCAACAAAAACTGACACAGAATTTTTTTGTATTAGAAAATGATCATCAAAAGGAGAAAGTAAATTGGTATCTGATTATTTTCTTTTTTGTAAGTCTAAAATTTACATACTAGACATTAAACAATAATTTGTGCATGTTGTATATTATATAATTTATAGTGAAGTTTATAGCATAGGTATATATAACACTTCAACATGTATCTATATATTATTAAAATATAATATAAACAATATAAATAGTTATTTCTAATAATATTTATATATGTTACAGTTAAGGTCAACATTTGTGATTAGAGTTTTTGGCACTTCTGAATGATATTGTTATTAAATTGTTTTATTTAGTAAAAAGATTCAGATTATATTGTCTGCATCAACTCTTATATATCTTAATTTTACTATTTTTAGTTAATACTAGTTTATTATATCTTTTATTATTTTATTTATAACAACTTTCAAATTGGTAATTTTAAGTTAGTGATTTTTTAGATTTTTTATTTTTAGTTTATTTATTATTAATTTTTTTAAAATATTTTAATAATAATTCAAAATTTATAATAAACTTGTATTTTAAGCTAAAAGTTTGTTATTATTGCTAATTTTCTAATTTAGATACTAGTAATATGTATTTAAAAAGTTGAATTTTTGTTATTATTATTTTTACAAATATTTTAAATCTTAATATTCTTATAAGTACTTAGTAGTTTTTTTATTTTTTTAGTATTATTATTTATTTATTTTTTTTTTTAACCTTAAGCAGTTATACTAGTACTTTATTAAGATTTTTGAAACTATATATTTTTATAATTACATAAAATTTTTTAATACCTAAGTCTAGCATCACTTGGGCATCCAATTAGTATCTAAGAACAACTTGTTACATTATTTTAGTTAGAGATAAACTGCTTATTTAACTACTTAAAGCCATATTAGAAGAGTCTTTTTTCTTTTGTGACAAGTATATTAATTGTCTTTCAAGCTTCTTTTTGTACTTGATTTAATTTTTTTGCTTTCTTTTCTTTTTCTTTTTCTTTTGTCAGCTTGTCTTTTTTCATTCTTTTCTCTAACTTTCTTTTTATTTAGACACCTTTTTTATTTTGCTTGTTATATTGATCTTTTTTTCTTATTCTTGTACTTTTTCTTATTAGATTCTTTATATTTAGTTATAAATATATTTCATATTGTTCTTGTTACTATATTTATGCATTTTTGTGTTATCTGTCTATTTAGAATCTGTTCAAGCCTTTTCCTAACCTCTGTCATAACTAGTTCTTTTATTATTAACCTTCTGTTCATAATTTCTTTTACTTCTGTTTTCTCAAATAATGCTTTATATAGAACTAAAGATGGAATTTTGTTTTTTTCACTTTCTTTAAGGCTGTTTCATATTATTGCTATTGCTACTTTTTGGATTCTCTTTCACAAGTTTTTTTTTTACTACAGCTTGCTAAGTATGCTTGAGTTTTTTTTTACCTTTTTGGCAGTCTGTTACTGTATAAATCTTTGGTCTTTTTCTATTTAACTCTTCTAGTATTAATAGACTGTCTATTATGCATTTAATTGCTATTGTTTTTCTAGTGCTAAGTTTTTTTGTTATACAGTATATACCTTTTGTTCTATTTATTTCTTTTCAAAAACTTGACCAATTATGTTGTGTATTTTCTGATTTTGGTTCTAATGTTCAGATTGGGTTTGTTTCTCTTCAACTGGCTTCAATTCTAGTATTTGTCATTATTTTGCAAAAAAGTCTTGTTGGTATATCAACTTTTTTGTTTTTTTATTCCAAGTAGTACTCTGCTCTCTCACACTTGGCCTTTTCTGCAGATATTGTCTTATCACATGCTGCTCCTTTCTTTGCAAATGCATTTGCTTTGTCATTCCATTTGTCATTACTGTAACTTTTAACTTTAATCAGTTCTATTTTGATGTTTTTGCTTTTGACTAGATCTACAATGTTTATTAGCCACATCGTATTTTTCTTTTTTAGAACTCTGACATTACCTGCATCTTGAATTGCTCTGCTAATGTTTCTTAATGCTGCTAGGCTATCTATGTACACTTCTATAGTCTTCTTCTCTGATATTATTAAAATTGCTAACTATATTGCTACTAGTTCAGCTATTGTCACTAAAAGCCAACCTTCGAGTCTTAATACTATCTCTTCTTTTGACCAATTTCTTTCATTTCCAACTAGTATCCAGCCTATACTTATCTTTTCTAGACTATTTTCACTTTTTTCTCTAAATAACACACCATCTGTATAAAAGATATACTTGTCTTTGTTTTTCATTATATTTCTTATAAGAGCTTCTATTAAGTAAGTTGTAATCTTTGTTTTGAATTTTTGTTTTTTAATTAGTTCTATCTCTAATCTTTCTATGTGTTCTAACTCAGTTAATTCTCTTTCCTTTTTTCTTCATTCTTTTATTGATCTATTTTTTAGCAAATGTTCTACTGTTGCATTGATCTTGTTGTTGTTCTTGCTACTAGTGTTTCTAGAATTGCTTTAATATTATTGCTTTATCTTATTTACTTTTCGCATATATCTGTTGTTTGTTCTAATCCACTTTCACAATCTTTGCATTTTCTTATTTCAATAAATGTCTTGTTTTCTATTTCTTGCAGTAACTAATGCTTTATTAAAACTTTTTTCTTTTCTTCTTTAGTACTTTGCTAAGATGCTAGTTATGCTTCAGTCTATATACAATCTACTTATTCTTTTTTCTGTCTTCTGATACCATCATCCAATTAATCATTAATGCTTGAGTATTAAATTACTAATTTTGAAATGGTCATGTATTTTTTTGTATATTTGTATTATTAATACTTTTTTTTCTATTTTACTAAACTATTTGGCTTTCTTTTCTTTGCATAATAGTCCTTGAAAGCTTTTGAGCTGTCTTTATATGATTAGATTCCCACCTTTCACATCTATAAGCTAATTAGATATAACAAACTTTATTTGTTTATTGTACAACTATTTGCTGTTCAGATTTTGGTTTTAACTAGGTCTATTATTTTTATTCCATATCTATATACTTTCCATAAGCAATTTTTTATTTTAATGTTTATTTTTATCTTTTTTGCTTTGGCTATTGTCTAGCAAGCTAGATTGTATCTCCAAAACTTTGACTCTTCTGGTTTTCTTTCAGTGTCTCATATATCTTTTATTAAGTCTGCTTTTTGGAATTCTTAAACTATTTTGAGTCTTATTAGATCACTTAGACTATTTTTTCTATTAAGTTTTATAAATAAACTACTTATTTGCTTTATTACTATTTTTTGACTTAGTGATTTATAGTTTCCTAAATTTTTGTGCTTTATTATACAGTTGTTTGTAATTTTCATCATGTTGCACTTATGTTTTGCCAAACAGATTATCAGTTAATAAATCTTATCAATCATCTTTTTTAACATCTTTGTTAACTGTAGAAGATAGTCTAACTTTGGAATTATTACTTTATTGTTTATATATGTGATTTCGCTCATTGTTATTTTTTTGTATCTGAGGTCTTTGACTGTTTGGCAAACTATTTTTTTAGCTTTTTTGCAGACTAGCAATTTTCTTATTTTACTGTTTAGCCAAATTTCTAATGATCTTACAATTTTGTTTTTTGGCTCTTCTGTTATTTTGCTTTGCTTAAAAATAATTTCTCTGTTATTTTGCTTTGCTTAAAAATAATTTCTCTGTTTTTTTTTCTGTCTAGAATTCATTACTATAAGCTTTGGCTTATCTTTATTTATTTCAATGTTATTGGCTTTAAAGAACTCCTTTGCAGTTTTGAGAATTTTTAACAGTTGTTCTTTGCTATTGCAATCCATGTTATATTATTTGCATATGCAATTGCTGCTTGGCTATGTTTTGTGATATAATTAATGACTGTATTTTTTGATATTTTTTGCTTTACTACATAGTCTAGTAATTTATCTTTTTGAATCTTTTTTAGCAATAGATCATAAAAAAGTCATCAAATTAGTGAAGAAATTACCTTCTTTTGGTCTATTCTATTTTTTGCTATTATTTTTTCTATTAAGCTATAAACTGTAATTATCTTAAGTTAATGTTTATAAAAGAGATTAATAATGTATTTTATTGTTTTTTGTGGTAACTTGACTCTTTTTAGTATTTACTCTAAGCTTTTTAGAGGGACTGAATCAAATGCCTTCTTCATGTCTTGCAAAAGTATCCATATTTCTTTATTCTTTTCTTATGCTTCTTCTATTATCATATTTAGCAAGTGTATTAGTTGCTTTGTTGAGTTACTAGGCAGACCTGTATAGTTTGGTCCTTTAAATATTTTTCTTTTTATAAATATTTTGCTAGCCTTTTTGTTAGCACCTTTATAATTAACTTTCTAAAGGTCTCAATTAGTACTATTGGTCTAATTTTGTTTAAGTTATACTTCTAGTCTTCATCTTTTGAAATTAGATAGATTTGCACAATTTTTCATTTTATTGATAATTTTTCTTTTTCTAAAACCAGATTTGCAAAGGCTTTGAAAATCTTTTGCAATTTCTTTCCTGCTTATTTTATTAAAGTATAGCTTATGCCTAATATTCCTAAAGCTATGTTGAATTTGAGTTCTTTTATTGTGTCTTTTTACTCTTTTCTTTTATCTTTTCTTTTAATTTTTTGTACTAAGACTCATTAATCTATTTTTTTGGTTTGTATATTTCTTTCCATTCTTTAAACATTTTTCTTAGCTTGGTTTCCTGTTTTCTGAATTAATTTTCAAAGTAATTTGCCAGACCACTTAAGACTGCTTTAGGTTCTGTTGTTAGTTTAACATCTTCTCTGTCTTGGACTATAAATCTGTTCAAAATTATCTTTTTGTATAGTTTGTTTAATAGACTAGCTATCATTCATCCTTGATTTGTTTTAATTATTTTACATTTTTTATTTATATTTTCTCTATCTGCTTTCTTTGGTTTTGTTTCTATTTCTCTTTTTTTCTGTCTTTGAGAATTCTTTGCCAGCCTTTTAAATCATCTATTCAGGCTTTTGACTATTGCTTATATAGCTTTGATAACTTTGCTCTTACTTCTTTGACTATGTTTTTGAGTCTAATATTTATTTTTTCTTTTTCTATCTCTTGGTTTCTTTTTAGTTTTGCCTTTTTGATTATTTGTTGTAATTCAATTACTTGCCTGCATTGCTGTAATTTTTTCTAATGTTGTCTTTTGTTTGTTTTTGTATTAAATATCTTTTTTCTTAGAATTTGTTATTTGCTACTTCTATTATAGCTTCTTCTATTGCATTTCATATGTGATTTATTACCTCTATACTGAAACTACTACTTACTTTATTATCTTTTAGCTGCTTTAGTACTTTTTTCTACTCTAGTTGAACTTGAAACTCTCTTGTGTATTCTTCTCAATCTTCTTGTTTAGCTTCTTCATACAAAATATTGTTCTTATTTGTTCTTTATATTTAATTTCTGCATTATTATAGTTTGCTATTATATGCTCTAACCATATGACTGTTGTCAATATCTTATAGTTACTGTTTGTTATACCTTCTGCTTCCTTTATATTAGCTTTTTGAAGGCCTGCTGTGATTAATTCTGACAACTAAATATAATTAATTCTTGTTACTACTTCTTGGTTGAACCATATATATGCTTTCTTTGTTAGATGCAAGTTTCTATATGAGTCTGTAAACTTTTGTCTTTTAAGCTATTTAAAAATTGGCAGCTTCTTGTAGTTTGTTGATTGTAGATGCTGTCTATCCAATATGTTATCATCTGTGTAATTAAAATCTTCAAGTATAATCACTTCTGTGTTTTTTTTTCTGTTTGTTACTACTTTTACTATTTTCTGCTAAATTTTTTTACTAATTAATTTATTATTCGATAGAATATATACTTTAATAACTACTAGTTCTAGTTGTTTGAAGTATAGCTTTACTTCTATTATATATTCATTAAATCTTTTAACTGCTCCAACATGTTTTTCTTAGATTTCATCTATTAGAATTTTAATACCTGATTCTTTTTTCTTATCCAATACTGCACTAACCCAGTAGCCTTTAAATCTTATGCTAAGATTGTATAGCAATATTTTCTCTTCTTTTTCTATAATATTTATTTTTGTTATTTCTAAGATTGCTATTTCTTCTTCTTCTGCCCAGCCTAGCAGATTTTTTAATTTTTAATTTCCAGCCTTTGGTTTTGAGTCTATTAATATTGTGATAGGCTAATTTTATTTTTTTTCTTTCTTTTTTTTCAATTTTTTTTTAACTGCTTGTATTTTGTCTTCATGTTTTCTGCTTTTTCTTTGCCTTTTTTTCTCTTTTCTTCTCTTGGATTAGAAAATCCTTCTTTATTTTTTTTTTTGAAAGCTCTTCTCTTCTTGTGTAAAAACTTTCTGATCTTTTTATCCATATTTGTAATTTTAACTAAGGTGCTCTTAGAAACAATTTGCTAGATCTTTCCTAGCTATGTCTCTTGCCTTTTTTAGTTTTTCTAATCTCTTTCAGATTTATTTTAAGATTTCTTTCATATGTGACTCTTGATTTGCTTTTGTGCTTTAAGATCTTCTGATCTACTTTTTGTATCTTTTTTTTCTTTTTTCCTTGCATCTGTATCTCTTGCTTGGTTTAACCTATGTCGATTCCAAGTATTGCTTCTTTTTTTTAATAACTTGAATCCCTAACTTGAGTTATCTTTGATTCTATTTTTATTTATAAAAGTTTTATTTCTTTGTCTTTCTTTGATGTTCATATTTTCTTCTCTAATAAAGAATTGGTTGCATCTGTTCTAGCTTCTTTCTCTCTCTTCTCTAAGGCTTTCTCTTCTTTCTGTTATTCTCCTTTCTTTGTTTATCCAATATACTTAAAAGTTGTTATACAAAATCAGTTTTGTTTGAGTTATATTTATTTCTTCTTTTGTTGCAAACATTATTATTGCTATTATTCTTTGGTTTCCATTTCTATTTGGTAAAATATAAACTGACTTTGCTCTTTTGCTTCTTAAACATCATAACAATAGGACTTCTGAGATATTTCTGTATAGATTTGTCAGCTTTGCTATATATTTCCTTTGGTTTTCTTTTGCTTCATAGTTTTCTTCCCTTCTAGTTACTTATACTAGTTTGTCATTGTTAACCAGTATGGCCCAAAAGATGTCTACCTCTTTGGTTTTTTCTAGTTGCATTATCACTAAAGCTTTGTACTTTGATCGTTTAATTCTTACTATTTGGGTATTCTTAAATCTTCTACAGATATATTCTAGCTCTTTTTTGTTAATATCTGATAGCAAATCCTATATTGTTAAGCATTCATTGCCTTCAGGATTCTTATTAATTTTATTGTAATTTATATCTACTTTGGTCTCATTATTTTCCTTATTGTATATTTTTTCTTCAGTTTTCATTATATTGTTTCTTTTTTGTAATATTCTTTGTTATGTACTTTTTGTTTTTCTTTTTTGTCTCTTCTTTCTTCTGGTATTAGTTTGTACCAATCATTCTCCTTTTTGCTAATTCTTTGTATTACTTAATTTTTGTCATATTTACAATCAAAGTTTACTTCAATTTACAAGTTTCTTTTTTAAAGACTTTTTTGATTTCTTTAATATGTTTATTGTCTTTTAGTAACCATTTGATAAATTTTGTACATTCTTCTTGTATTGTATCTAGTACATTGTATGCTGGTATATTGGCAAGTAAGCTATTATTTTGATTACAGTTTTTTCTATTTGGTGCCTATATACTGTCTTCAAGTGATATTCTAACTATGTTAATTTCTTTTTCAATTTTCAGATTTCTTTTTTGTTTTGTTGTTTCTTCTTTAATTACATTTTGTATTGCATTTTTAGTTACCTTTGTCATCCTTTGTTCTTGCTCTTTTAGCTGTTCTTTGACTTTATTTCTTAGATGAATAGCTGTATTTCTGTTTGTCTGCTATTTACAAAACTTACTTCTGCATCTCCCTTTTTTTGAACAGTTGTAGCATCTTTTTGCAGTTCTTTGCTGTTTAGCTTCTTATTAGCTATATTCTTTTTTTGTGTTGCTTTATGCAGATCTTTTTGTTTCTCTTTAATTACTATCTGCTGTTAGATTTCTTTTTCTTCTCTTTCTGTTACCTCTTGTGTTTGCTTCACTAAATCTAATTGTTTCTTTAGCTGTTCTTTCTTAGCTTTTTTTATTATCTCTTTTGCTATTCATAGAAAAGCTACCTTATTTGTATCTTGCCCAGTAAGTGTTGCTATAATCCTATCTTTTTTATCTGACATTAGATATGTTTTGCTAGCTTCATTAAAGAAATGCTTATTATTTATATTACTTAATATTCAGTATGCTTTTTTTATACAGATTGCTTTTATATTTTCTCTATTCTCTTTGAACAAACTTTTATTTATTATTATATTTGTTCTTTTCTAGAATATTTTTCTATTTTATTATTGTGTATTGGTTTATCTATTTTGTATATAGCCACTTGTATATGTTTGTTGTTATTATTTGATATATTATATAACTTTTGTGCAATATAAACAGATTTACTTTTAGGATCAGATAGCAATTCCTATAGTTGTTATTTTAATGCTAAAATTTTTTTAAAAATTTTGCTTTTCTTTTATAACTACTCTAATATTACTGTGTTTTTTCTAGTTTTTAAGCTTGTTTAGTGTACTTTTTGTTGTTGCTTCTTTTAGTTTAGTACTGTTTAGATAGTTTTTTATTGATATTCATGAGAATACTTTGTTTTTCTTTCTTACTAATTTTGTGTCCAAATGATCATCAGAGAGAGTTGTTTTGTTAGTCATTAATATTATTTATTATAATGTAATTTAAAATTTATTTATAGAAGAGTGTAGTAACTTAGAGAAGTGGTTAAGTTGTCAACTTTTCAAGTAGTAAGTTAGGAGTTCAAAACACACCAATGATGAAAATTTGGAAAACTACTTATATTATATTAGTATTATAGAAGGTAAGCAGTATTATAGCAATGATATTCTATTGACAGTTGGAATTAGTATCTGTAATACAGTCACATCAGATAACTGGTAGGTCATAGGGCATTTGTGCAATGTTGAAATTATACAAAAGAATGCAAACTGACATTAGGCAGTACAAACCTAAGATAAGTTCTCATAACTGTGTAAATCTGTGAACTGGGAAACTGAAGCCTATTTGGGAAAACCTGAGTAGAGAGGTAATACAGATCTTTAACAATATTACTATAAAGGCTAGACCTAGAAAACAAATACCAATATGGAAGAAATCAGGCAGGTAAGAATCTTGGGTAAAGAGTACTACTAACCAGATTATCAGAAGTCTTGAACTAGAGAAAAAGAACCTTGGAAGGCAGACTTTGAGATATCAGAGAGAGGTTATAGTCTTATTGAACTATTTGAATTGAGAGTCTGAGGTCGGAAACAGAAGTATACTATAAATACTAAGAATATGCTATAAAGTTAATACTAGGGTCTGAGTGAATTCTGCAAGGATAAGGCCTGTTAATAAGATACTAAATGTGGGTAATTAGTTAGCAGAAGGGCCTTCTAAAGCCTTACAGTTAGGTAACATACTCTGAAATGTGTAATAGCTTGATAGATATACAGAAAGGTTAGACAACACTTAGATGTACAGAAACTTGTGCACTATTTGTCAGTATAAGTATAGATATCAAAGTGTTTAAATAGGTAATCTCCTAGTAGATTGCAGATATGGCAGCTAGTGTAGAACCTGCTATATGGGCAGATTACTTAAAATAGACAACCAAAAGTTATACATATAGCTAGTTGTATATTCACCTTGTACAAGTTATATAATCATAATTAAAATACAATAAAAACAATAACCACTGATAACTATAGCCTTAGCATAAGCAAAAAAAAAAATTTATTTATATATATTTAAAATAATTTTGATTATATTTAAAAAGTTATATTAACTTCTTTTTTTTGTTTTTATTAAGACTATTTGTTATCAGTACTATTGTCTTTATTATATTTTAACTTTTAGTTACTTATTTAAATAGTCTATCTGCAGATTTTATATTAGTTATTATATCTGTAATTTGCAAGAAGATTATCTAATTAAATATTCTAATCCTATACTATATCTAACAGATAGCATACAAGTTCTCATATATCTAAGTGTCATCTAACTTAACCTAATCTAAATCTTTCTTTCTTTACATCTGTTAAGTTATTATACAGTTTAAAATATATTACTTGAATATAAAGCTTTGTGAATTTTTTTATTAATTAATTTATTTACTTGTTATAGAACATTAACAAATCTCATTATTCTAAAATTTACTTAGACTTTAGTACTAATTTTACAGCATATTTATTAGCAAAATTATAAATACAAAATATTTTAAAAGATTTTGTATAATATAAAAATTTCAAAATATAGTAAAATAAATTTTAAAATTTTTATAAAATACAAAATATTTTAAAATATTATGAAATAAATTTTGAAATTTTTATAAAGTATAAAATATTTTAAAATATAATAAAATAAATTTCAAAATTATTGTAATACAAAATATTATAAATTAAATTTAAAATTTTTATAGATTGCAAAATATTTCAAAATACTGCAAAAAAATTATTAAATTTTTATACAATATATAAAAATTAATAATTTAAAATTATTAATATTTAAAAAATATAAAATATTTCAAAAAATTTTAGAATAATAAATTTATATTAAAATATTTGAATTCATTCATATAATAAAAAATAATATTTAAAATAGTTATATTAAAATATATAAAGATAATATAATTTAGATAATTCAAATTAGTTATAACTAGATTATTAAAACCTTATATAATCTTTAATCTTAGTATAAACTAATATGCAGAATATTATAAAAAATTTTAAATTTTTTATAAATAAAAATAATTGCAAAACTATTTATATTTATAAAAGATTTAAAAATTAATCAATATTTTACAATAAGAATAGTGATCTTAGTATAGTGATTGGGTTGTCATTCTCCAAGTAGCAGGTCTAAGGTTCAAATTCCACTTATGATAAAATTTGGAAATTAATCTGTGTTATAGAAACTGTCTTCTGTTGATCAGTTGGCCTCATGCAGCTGTAATCTAAATACACCAAGTCAGGTCCTACTTGTCATTGAAAGCTTAGGACATCTATATGAAGTATAACATTATATAGTACATATATATAGAAGAATGTTAATAACTGGTATTATATAAGACTTCGATGCAAACTCATGACAAGACCACTGGATGCAGAAGACTAAGAAACTGAGAAGACAGAATCCTACTTGGAAATTCCTAAGTAAAAAGGTAACACAAACTTTTAACAGTACTATTAGATTAATGAAAGCCTATAAAACACCTTTAAGGAACAGACAAATAAACCAAATAACAAGATGTATAAAGAAATATATGACCAACTAGGTCATTAGAATTACTAGAAAAAAAGAATACTAAAGTATATTATACTAGGCTATCTGGATTGAAAATCTAGAGAGTCTGTCAGTTCTAAGTTGCAATTAGTAAAGAATGATAAAGAAGATATTGGAAAAATAGGTACTAGAGTTTGGATGAACTTTACAAAGGTAAAAATAGTGTAATATAGCAGTTTAAAGTTAGCTCTGACTGCAAGTATTAGATAACTATAATGTATTATATAAAACTAGGTTAGCTGTACATAAAACATGAAAGGCTCTAGTAATGATACTTCTGAAAATATACTGTATGAAATAAGGTATAAGGTCCTAAAAATACAAGTAAGCATCTAGACCTTCTTGACTAACTTATATAGTAAAGATGATCTAGTGATATAGTAAAAATTGCAATACAGAGAATTTAAATAGGCAACACTTCTAGTTGGATTGCAGGTATAGTAGCTAGTATAGAACTATTAGCAGACTACTTAATTAAACACCAAAAGTATACATATGACTAGTTGTATACTCTAATATAAGAAAACTTCTTTGAGGCCTTGGTTGTAAGTCTCTATATTCTAACTACTAAATAAAAAGCTCTAGCTTCAAAAGAAGCTAGTTTAATACAAAAAAAAATCAATATTTTACAATTTATTAATAAAATAAATATTTTAAATATAAAGAATATTCAAAAGTATCACTTATTCTGATGATCCTCTGCACTAATATTTTAATATATACTGACCTATGAAAATTATATAGTTAGTATGTTTATACATAACAAAACTTTGCCATATAGTGTCTGAGTTCAAGAGTTTCAGATTGCATGTAGGCTATATAAAAAAAGTTGAAAAAAACAGCTTCTGTAGGTTTGGCTCTTCGGTAGAAGTCTATAGAGTTATCAAAAAAGTAACTTTGACTACAACCAAGGAAGTTTTGTTAAGCTATATCTGAGTAGTAGCAAAGATAGAAGCTTGGTTGAATATGCTATTTTATATAATATAAACTCTTATGCTCATTACAGTTGGTGATTTAAAAATTTCTCTTTCACTTTTTTTCAAAAAATTTTTATCGAAAAGTAGGCAATCTAGTTTACTTCTATTGAAATTAGCATTGTTGATCCTTTTAAATTAGGATTGTTTATCAGTTTTATTCAGAAAGAATCCATGTTGCAGATAAAGCATGGGTATATATGTCTTGAAAAAAATACAACAATGAGACGAGATTGGAGATTTTTGGCAAAGATAAGATGATTGATTGAAAATGTGACAAGTGTTGAAATATAAGATCTGGTGAAAAGTATGATAAGTTATATATGAAGATGGATCCAATAACAAGAAGTTGAAGCATCCAGCATATGAAAATTCTCTGTCAGTTCAGTTTTGGTTGAATTGTTTCCTTTAGAATATAAGCTTTAGTATTAAATATGTTAATTAGATAGAGTTAAAATAGAGATTACTGTATTTAGTAATATATAATTTTTAATAGGCCAATACAGCCTTTATAATTAGTGACTATTTGTCTGGTCTTCATTAGCAATTCTCTTCTCTTTTATTTCTTGATATTTGCTTTTTTTATATTTCTCCTTTATATATATTTTTTAGTGCATTCCCTCTTAACAAAAAAATTTTTTTTGGTTTTTTACCTTCTTATGAATAAATGGTATCAGATTGGTGCTGTTTAATTGTAAAGCAGCAGATAGATGAACTTGATCCAGACTTTAGCAGATCTGATATGGCAGGTCACTCATAGGTGCCAATTGGAGTAACCATGTAATGATGACATATAGAGTTAAATATAGTTCTATTTGTATATTGTCTGTACTAAACATTTATAAATAAACTTCTGACTGGTTAACTATCGTGGCTGCCAAAGGTTAAAAAAAAAAAAAAATATTCAAAAGTATTAAAAATTTTTAAAACAATTTATAATATTTCAAATTATTATAAAGATATTCTTTAGAATTAGTTATATTAATATTTATTTAATATTTTAATAAATTAATAATAGTAAATTGTATTTTTTAAATTAAAATAAATATTATATAAATAATAACTTTTTTAAAATATTTTTATATTTTAAAATATTTTAAACATTAAAAAAATTTAAGAAATAAGCAAATCTGATTTTTAAGAATTTGTAAATTATTTCAGATTTTAATAAAATTTATTAAATCAAATATTTAATAAGTTGTATTAAAGATAAAATAATAATATATTTTGTTTAATTTAAATAATTATAATAATATTATATTAAATTAATAATATAATTAGGTAACTCTTTTTGTAGATTACTTGTACTAAAATTTTACTAAAAACATTTAACTATTTTTTAATATTTTATTAAGTAAATCCTATTTGTTCCTTTAAGTAAAGTTGCTACATTGCAAAAAATTTTAATTTTTTTAAATATATTTACAATATAATTAATATATAGTAAAAATATAATTAAAATATATTTTTTATA